>VMDO01010508.1:33049-71440 GCA_007922755.1 Pedetes capensis | reverse complement strand
AAGATTGGAGGAAGACTCATTAACAACCTGCGTTATGCAGATGACACCACTTTGCTTGCTGAAAATGAAGAGGATTTAAAACATTTACTGATGAAGATCAAAGATCATAGCCTTCAATATGGGTTACGACTAAACATCAACAAAACAAAAATCCTTCCGACTGGGTCAGCACGCAACTTCACATTAAATGGAGAAAAGATTGAGGTTGTCCAAGATTTTGCTTTGCTTGGCTCTATAATCAACACCTGTGGAAGCAGCAGTCAAGAAATCCAAAGACGCATTGCTCTAGGAAAAGCTGTGGCAAAAGATCTCTTTAGAGTATTGAAAAGCAAAGATGTCACATTGAAGATGAAGGTGCGTCTGACTCATGCCATGGTATTTTCAGTGGCCTCATGTGGTTGTGAAAGCTGGACACTGAACAAGAGAGACAGAAAAAGAATTGATGCTTTTGAATTGTGGTGCTGGAGACGTCTATTGAATATACCATGGACTGCTAAAAGAACCAACAGATCTGTCCTAGAGAAGTACAACCAGAGTGCTCCTTGGAAGCAAAAATGACCAAACTTCATCTTACATATTTCGGACATGTAGTCAGGAGAGAACAATCCTTGGAGAAGGACATCATGTTTGGGAGAGTGGCAGGTCAACGCAAAAGAGGAAAACCCTCCACCAGATGGATTGACACAGTGTCTGCAACAATGGGCTTAAACATAAATAAGATCGTTTGCCTGGCACAGAATCGGCAAGTGTTTCGATCTGCTGTACATAGGGTCACTATGAGTCGGACTCTATAGTTATGACCCCAAGCTACGTAAAATTACATTTGCAAAAGAGGTCCACAATTACCAACAAAAAGGCTACATTTGTAATGCAGAAATTAGAGATCTGAAAGGGTTAAAAAGATGTATTCAAAAGAAGTATCAATGGATATTACATACTTACATTGGATTAGTTTAGTTGCAGGAGAAAAAGTAGTGAGTCATTTGACTTTGTAATATAATGGTACATTTTCGGTGGCTATGTTGTAGGGCTGCCTACAGCCATACCACCCTGGCATCTGATTTCATAAGATCTCAGAAGTTAAGCAGGGTTATGCTTGGTTAGTATTTAGATGGGTGACCACCTGGAAATACTGGTGCTGTAGGCTTTGGAGAAGACCCTGGCAGCCCACTTCCAAAACAATCAGCAACTGAAAACCCTATGAATAGCAGAGCAGCACTGACAACAGTGCCAGGCATGGCAGGGGTAGTGTCAGGTAGTGTTTTGTCTGTTGTATACAGGGTTGCTATGAGTTGGATTTGATTTCAGGGCACCTAACAACACTAACAATATGCAGAAAGGGACTTCACTTTATGGAAATAATAAAATAACTATACCAGATAAAGGAGATTTTAAATGATAATCTCAGAATTAATATAATACCAATAAGTATCCATGAAAAGTAAATAAAATATAATCCATAGTAAACATCAGCATATTTTTTGTATATGGAACAATCTGCTAGTCTCCAACAGATAGAAAGCTGGTAAAGTATGATATCAACTTGACACAAAAGTAAACAAGTGCCCACTCAATACCTAGAATATCCAGTGTATAAGTTAGGAATCTGGTTAGCATTACTGGAGGTTCTCAACCAGTTTTAATTAGTCAAAAACTACAAAGAATGTTAGGAGTCACTTGGAAAATTATACTTGCTCAATATTAAAGAAACAACTCTAATACTTGTAAAATGGAGTAACAGTTAAAGGTTCAAGTTTTGAAGCAAAAGATGAAAGAGGACTTTTCTCAAGTTGATACAAATCTATCACCTGTAAGCAATGCAGCAGGATAGATGACCTTGGTTAAGATTAGAATTCTAGGCCAGGCTCGGTGGCGCTCGCCTATAATCCCAGTGGCTGGGGAGGCATAGGCAGGAGGATTGCAAGTTTGAGACCAGAGGTAGTCTGTGTAATTTAGCGAGACCCTGTCTTATAAAAAAAAAAAAAAAAAAAAGTAAAAAAAAATGGGCTGGATGTGCAGCTCAGTGGTCCAGGATTTGCAAAGCATGCAAGCACGAGGCCCTGGGTTCAACCCCCAGTATTGCAAAAGAAAAAAAAAAAAAAAAGATTAGAATTTTACAGACTGTTACTAGGTAAGTGTTTATGGCATTGCCAATCTACAGTCCATATATCAGAACACCTTAAGTAGATCTAAAACTGGTGTAGAATTTGGCATAATTCTATAATCTAACAATTACTTGATATTTACATATAGGTATCTGAGGGATTGGACCATCTCAGGGCTACCAAACTACATATCAAATCAAAAGACACCCTTTGTTTCAAAACCCAGTACAAGACAATCCAACATGCCAATAAAATAACCACTCTAAAAACACAGGAAAAGATTTATAGTTCTTTAGAAATCTAGTATCAGATTAATTGAAAGGAACATTATTAAGAGAAATGGAGAGCTTATAAAACAATTATATACCTTTTTTCTGACAGTGAGCTAGACAGAAATTTATTGGAGGCTTCAAATTCAAATACAGATATTATAAAACAGATTTTGTAAACTTTTTAATGTAAAAGCCTAGGTAGTAAATTTTCTGACTGTGCTGGACACTTACAGATTGTTGCATATTCTTCCTTGTTTTTGTCAGCCCTTTAAAAAACTTAGAAGATATTTTTAGCATACAGGATATTAAAAAACAGGTTGCAGGCTGAATTTGGCCTGCTGAGTGACAAGTTTGCTAATCTTTACTACAGAAGTACTTGTCTTTTGTCCCAATTATACTGAGAGAACCTACAGAAGAAGGAAGTAACGTGTTTTACTAACTTGAAAGTTTCCACTGTGTAGTATGGTGATAAACATTTGATAAATGAATGAGCAGATGGATGAGTAAGTAGATCTGTTAGCATTGGTACACAGAAAAAATATTATTTAATATATTATTATAACTATAAATATTGTGAGTTATATGTATGGCTCACCAGTAGCTGGTCCTTTTCTCCTAGGTACTTAGAAGACTAACTTCCCAGGTTCCTTGTGATTGGATGTGTGACTTCTGGCCTGGAACATTTAATTGCAGATGTGAGACCTTCCAGAGCACAACCCGCCCCTCCCCACCCCACCCCCCCGCCCTTTTTTTTTTCTTTCTTTCCAGCATGGTGATCAGCAATGACTGAAATGGTGGCTGCTTCATAAGGTCAGTAAGTTACTATTATGAGCAAAGATCCTGCTGACCATGATGGACAGTCATGCAAGGAGAACAAGAAATAACCCCTTTTTGTTAAACCACTGAACTTTTTTGACTATTTCTCACGACTTCATAGTATAGCCTACCCTTATTTGTATAGGATGAATCATTATCACTTCTTCACACTAATTGCTACCTATTTTAAAGTGCATAATTCCAACAGTGCAAATCAGAAAGACAAAGGAATATTTATCACTTTGTTTAAAGTGCCCTCAGTTTTCAAACTAGTTCCTATTGGTTATGTAGGGTAAATCAACATTTATTTTGTATGACCTGTTTTCCTCACCAGAATAGGATACACTTAAAAGTTCACACTTATAAGTTAAAAAACAACTATATAAATGTTGTGTTAGTCAGCTTTCTGTTATCGTAACAAAGCATCAGACAACTTAGAAAGAGGAAAAGTATTTTGGCTCATAGTTTCAGAGGTTTCATTCCATGACTGGTTGGTCCCATTGCTTTTGGACCTATGGGGAGGCAGCACATCATGGCAGCAGTATGTGGCAGAACTAACTACTTCATGGTCATGATTAGGAAAAGACTGGAATCTCACAATTCTCTTCAAGTGCATTGGTCTCAATGATCTGAAACCTCCCACTAGGTTCCACGTCTTAAAGGTTCCACCACTTCCCAGGGCCGCTAAGTTGGGGACCAATCCTTTAAAACAAGGGCCATTTGGGGCCATCCCAAATCCAAACTATAACACATGCTATTTATAATTGAAAATTGACTAATTACTAGTGGCTCCTCATTTCTTACAAACTAGTTATTTTCATAATTAATACATTTATGTGGACGCTGAATTAAAAATATAGTGAGATTCTAGTTGTAATGTATGGATCTTACTTAGAACTTGAGATATCAACTGTAAAAATGAAAAAAAAAACATTAAAAGTCAAACTTCTAACACAATTGGAAAAATCTGAAAACTGACTAATGTACTATAGCAATTAAGGAATACTTGTAACATTGTCAGTGTTTTTTGGTAGTGCTAGGGATTGAACCCAAGGTTTCAGGCATGCTAGAAAGGCACTCTACCACTGAGCTACATCCCCAGCCTTTCTAACTTTCTGAAGTATGATAGCGGTAATTGTCATTTTTAAGTTCAATTTTCATCATTTACATACAAACACGCACATATAGATTTATGTATGAATGACAAAAGTTCCAATGGCTTGATGTTATAACCCTTTCAGGAAAGTAATTTCCATTCCTCTTAGTCCTGTCTAGTCCTTTAGGTAAAACAGGTCCCGGGATGGAGATGAGACAAGGAAAAAAGCAAGGTGGACAAGGCTCTAGATCCCCATTATAGTTTCAACCAGTAAATTGAAAGTTTATTCTCACCTCTGATTAAAAAAAACCAAAACCAAACCAAACCAAAACAAAAACCTGACTGAATCTTTAAGACTTAGTTTCTCCCAATATGCCTTACAGTCTTTCATCTTTGGCCACATTGCCATGTAAACCTCTCTTCTATAGTAATCTAATGTCTTCCTTAGTTGCTTCCTCCTACTATGGGCTGTCTTTTGCCTTGAACCATCTTTCCAATAATCTGTTCCACAAAGCTCTCCTACTGCATCTCTTCTAGTGCTTGTATAATTATTTATTAACAGTTTAAAATCTCAAATGCCGTATTGTCTTCACAAAATGCTATCTCTAGAGACTTTTTTAATAGAAGCCCAGAGACATATTTCTCTGTTGGCCATCTCCAGAGGAAAGCTTTATTTTCAATAAGACCCTTGTACAACTCTGCAACAAGTCTGGAAGGAGGTCAGCATTCCTCTAGCTAGTCATAATCGTTTCCAAACCATTACCATCATATCCTCATGTAAAAGTTGTATTTTTTTAAGGTTTACTATTTACCAGTTATACCCACTACTTCTAAAAGGAAACGGTGTCATTTGTAAAACTGTTTAATCACAGTGCTCACACTGGAGTTGTTTCCTCCTTATCAATATTTATTATAAGTCAAATAAGCTAAACACTACAGGTATTATAAAGAAAAGAGGAAGCATTCAAAGAAATTAAAAGCAGAATACATACAAATTACAAATGTAAAAGGCCTTTCTAAAACTGAGTTTCTGAAGGCAAAGATAGAAAGCAGTATTTTGTGGTTTTGTAGAAGTCAAAACATTGAGATGGATGGGGAAGGGAAGAAACTCAAATTGAGAGAAGTAGATGAGAGAATATTTTGGGGCAGTGGCTTATTTATTGTTTGTGAAACAAAAAAGCTTTATTTTTTTGATAAGAAAAATTATAAATACTGTAAAACATTCATAGGAGGAAAAAGGATTATCTTACATATTATAAGCCACAAATAACCAGGGTCAACAATTTCATATAAATAGCATCATTCTATATGTGATATTACTACTTTACCTATTGTTTTATAAATAATGCACATTTCCATAAGAACAACATAGACTTACATGGCACAGAAGTTAATACTATTGGCTCTAGAATGAGACTGTGACGGCTGGGTCTATAACCTAGCTTTTTTTCCTAATAGCTGTGTGATCTTGGGAAAATTATCTTTGTCTCAGGTAAATCATCTTTAAAATCAGGATAAGAATATTACCTATCTGATGGGGTTGTGGTGAAGATACAACAAGATATCCTGTGCTAATTCCTTAGAACAGTACCTGGCACATTAAATAGAAGTGTTAAGCCGGGTGTGGTGGTGCACGCCTGTAATCCCAGCAACTCGGGAGGCGGAAGCAGGAGGATCTCAAGTTCGAGACCAGAGGCAGTCTGCGTAACTTAGTGAGACCCTGTCTCAAAAACTAAAAAAATGGGCTGGGGGTGCAGCTCAGTGGTCCAGCAATTGCAAAGCATGCAAGAGCAAGGTCCTGGGTTCAACCCCCAATAACACACACACACACACACAAAAATTGAAGTGTTCATTAAATATTAGTAATTTTCAGTGCTACATCTGTAGGAGCCATGTTCAGTGGGTATGCTGTTATCAAGAACGTAATATATATATATGTGTGTGTATATATATATTTAAATAAGTTTTTATGCATAGACATTTAAGTTGTTCTTCTGATAATACTTGTACATTGTTTTTCTTTGGTTGCTTTTTGTTTATTTTGTTTTTGTTTCTGTTTTTATTTTCTATAGACCGGCCTGGAACTAGCTATGTAGACCATGTTGGTCTCGAACTTGCATCTTTCCTCCTGCCTCAGGCTTTAAGAATGGGGATTATAGATGTGTGGCACCATACTTTGTGAGAAAATGCTTTTAAGTATAAGAGCAAGGAAAGAAGAATGATAAGAAAATCATTTATACAGTTTTAATTTGCCTAATGAAAAATAATTATGAAGCTGAATTTTATTTTTAATATTTATTTATTTATTTATTTATTTATTTATTGCGGTACTTGGGGGTTGAACCCAATGCCTTGCACACACTTTGCAAGTGCTCGGCCAGTGGGCTGCACCCTCAGCCCATTTTTTCATTTTTTATTTTGAGTCAGGGTCTCACTAAATTGTATAGGCTGCCTCTGGCCTCAAATTCACAATCCTCCTGCCTTAGCCTCCTGAATTCCTGGGTTACACGTGTGTGCCATGGTGCCCAGAATAAAACTGAATTTTAATCTTAATTTCAAAATCAACACTTTTTCCTAATATGTTCACTCCTTAATGACAAGTTTTATTTGTACATTAAGAGACTATCTCCCCCATAAAACGATAAATGTATAATTAAGACAGCAGTGTTTTTTTTTTTTTTCTCTTCTACACTGACTTCAATACCACAGGATAGGGTTTTGAGCTGATCTATCTAATTGGTAAATAGTAACAAAAAATCATCCGTGTAAGCATCAGGATTCTAAATAGCCCAGGCTACTTAGATTAAATCAAGGGCAAAGAGACAGAAATATTTCTAGATGAGGATTCTTTAGTCAGTTCTGTGGAAGGAGCCTAAGGCTTTGGGTTTGTAAAGAAGCTTAGATGGGATATTTACTCCAGCTCTCTATCACTTCATCTTCTATGGCACTTTTTGTTAAAAGGTGAATTTAAGATGTGTGTGTGTGTGTGTGTGTGTGTGTGTGTGTGTGTATGTATATATTCCAAAACATTAACAAATACAACCAGAAATTTGTATTTCTCTATCAAATCAGTGCGCTTAGAAAACATGGGAAAGATTAATAAATATTTACCAATGTTGAAAGGAAATATTGCCTCCAGTCAGATAGAGCCAAATGATACAGCTGTTATGGAACATGGAAATTGGGAACCATAAAACTTTTGAGTAAAGTAAGTCTGATACATTCATAATATAAGATCCCATTATGGAAAGTAATAGTCATATTATCAGAGATAACTCTTTGCCACTTCATTTAGCTTCCATATAACTAATTCACAGGCCCCTAAAGAATAAAAATGGTATGTTACATTTATTAGATCAAAAATTATTCAACTTACCACTCAATCAAACCTTTACTTGGTTATATGGTTTAAATCCTCAGGAAAAAATTGCTAAGCCTAATAGCTCATAATAAAAGGATATAATATTTTTCTTTATGTTGTATAACATACATGCATTAAAAGTATATTTTTACATACAGAACAAACTACATTGATAATTTTTTTTCTTTTTTCCTTTCTTTCTTTCTTTTTTTTTTTTTTCTTTTGTGGTACTGGGGGTTAAACCCAAGGCCTTGCGCCTGCATGCTCTGTAAGTGCTGGACCACTGAGCTGCACCCTCAGCCCATTTTTTTTTTTACTTTTTGAGACAGGGTCTTGCTAAATTACGCAGACTGCCTCTGGTCTCGAACTTGGATCCTCCTGCCTTCACCTCCTGAGCCGCTGGGATTACAGGCATGCGCCCAGCTGATAATTTCTAAAGTAGAAATTCTACCTATGAACACTGAGGTGTGCCTTTTGGCCCAAACATTTAAAAAAGATCTGATCCTTGATAAAACTGAAATCTGTTTTCCATCTAAAAATATGTTATCCTTAAGGATGGTATTGTTTGGAATGGTATAATTTAGTAAACTTATTTTAAACTAGCCTGCAGCTGTAGCCCTGTGGCATCCGATCCTGTCAGATCTCAGAAGCTAAGCAGGGTCAGGCCTGGTTAGTACCTGGATGGGAGACCTCCTGGGAACACCAGAGGCTGTAGGCTTGGGAGAAGGACCTGGCAAGCCCCTCCCAAAAATCAACCTGCCATTGAAAACCCTATGAACAGCAGAGAAGCACTGACAATAGTGTTTCCCCTGTTGTACAGAGGGTCGCTATGAGTCGGATCCGACTTGACGGCACCTAACAACAACAACAATTTTAAACTAAACGATGACTCATTTTCACTATGCAGATTTCACTAAATACACAATGGGATTTTCAAAGCCCATAGGTTTCTGAAAATCTTTAAAAACAGGATGCATCTCAAAGACAGAAGGCAGTTTGAAAGAATTCAAGAAGTAAAATGGATAATGATGAATCACCAGAGAGAAAATATATCAACTTAATGATCTGTATCTTCCAATATATATTCAATTTATCTATTAGCTATAATACTGTAAGATCTAATTTGACTCCCAAAGTCTTTTATTTAATGACTGTAACTCTCTGGACATTATTTCCCCTCTATAAGTCAGTTTCCTCATCATAAAAAAAAGAATAGTACTTACTTCATTGGATTATTAGAAGGATTAAATGAGGATACAAAAAGACAAGACAATATTTTTGGTAGAAACTTTGTCTTCTCACCAATTATTTATATACTTATATATCTAAATCCATATGTATAAACATACATAGAAAAAAATACATTGTATGTGCATGTCAATATATTTACATAAGTAATACACTTGGAATTTGACAGAGAGAACTTCACAGTCTACTCAAGAAATATTAGTAATTTTAACTTTAAACAAAAATGATTTTCAATATTTTAACATATGCCTGTTCTTTTGTCAAATTTTTATATTACTTAAAAATGATTATTAATTACTACTATGATAATTTTTACACTTCAATTAAAAATTATTGTATAAACAAAATAGTATTAAGGTCCTGTTTAATGTTATTTCTACATTTCTAATTTTCACATCAATGAAGGTACCTACTTTTTCTATATTTCTAACAATCTAAAATGTTCAGGCAATATCAGAGGAAAGGCATGGAGTTTACGAAAGCAATGAACAAAATATTTCCAACATGTAGTTTTGCACAAAATAGTGAAATGTGAACTGGAGATATGGACCTTAGATTTTCAGTATCCTACCAATTTCCACATCAAGGAGCTTGGCCCTACCATGATAAAAACAAAACAGACATTTTGCTTAAAGACTTTTTACTTGTTTATTTTTTATAGGGGCTCTCTTAATGATTTAACTTTTGCCAATTGTGATATTTTTGGAAAAAGCAGTTGGGATTGATTCTCTTACTAGAGACAAGCATATTGCCAGGCACTAAAATATTATATGTGAATATGTGGGATTATTTTAAAGAAGCATAAATGACTTAACCATGTAGCCCTATGAAGTACAGAGTTCCATATCAATGTGCAGAGAGGTCCTCAGGAATGTCACATGCCTTTGTCCCTTGATCTTACTCAGTACTTTAATGAAGACATTGAAAAGATGAGGGGGAAACTGGCTTAGCAGTGCTTTTATAAACAAGCTCCTTATTATCCAGCATTGTGATATAGCTGCTAAAGTAACATACTATAAGGTAACATTTTATAAAGGGTAAATGTAGAAAAAATCATGTTCTGTGAGCTATTGAGAGAGAGATTTCTATCATTAAGTAAAAAACCCATAAATGCTAACAATATTGAATTGGTCAAATAAATTACAGTACTTCCATTTCGATGTCTAGCACTGCACAAAAGGGGAAGGATGTGGCAATCCATTCCTCAAGCAATCCTCCCAAAATAATCAGCCTTTGAAAACCCTATGACGGTCACTATGAGTCAGATTCTACTCAGTGGCACCTAACAACAACTCTGTATTTTAAAATTATGTTGACAAAGTATTGACATGAAAATATATTAATGATGTATCAAGTGAGAAAAGGTTCAGTATGCCCATACTGGAAGGTGGAGTTTAGCTCAGTTGGTAGAGTGTCGCCCAACACTACTCTCTCAGGACCAGAATTTTATCCCTAGCACCACAAAAAGGGAAAAGGACATAGCAACCCACCCCTGAAGCAATCCCAGAACAATCAGCCATTGAAAATCCTATGAACAAAATTTGTCTCTATGACTTGGATGCACATACTGATCCCATTAAAAAACACAGTGCACATACATACATAAAAAACAATGCACATACTGATCCCATTTAAAAAAAGGCGGGGGCAGGCATTATGGCACAGGCAAGAGGCAGAAAGATCATAAGTTCAAGGGAAGACCAGGGTACATAGTAAGGCCCTGTCTCAAAAGAAAAGCAAGCAAGCAAACAAACAAAAGAAACTAGTGAAAATAAATACATTCTGTCTCCCTCCACCACCCCTTCTATACATAGTAATAAAAAATCTAGACTGAAAAATGTGTATTAACAGTATCTCTGTACAGTAGAATTACATATTTTGAATCTTTTCTCTCATGTATCCATACATTAAATTTTTAAAAAAGAGAACATACTTTCTATAACACACACATCAAGTTTAAAATGATTCAATCCTGCACTAACTGAAAAATTTGGTTTTAGTCAAAATGTTTTCAATTCTTAAAAAACACTGCCATATTTTCTCTCACCTATTGCCTACAATATATTACTTAAAATTATAACCAGGGACCAAAAAGCTTCCTTAAAAATGACCTTAAAGATCCAGCCTTAAATAAAAGAATCTAAGAACTTTATTAGTTTTTTTTTTTTTTTTTTTTGTAGTACTGGGGGTTGAACCCAGGGCCTCCCGCTTGCATGTTCTGTGAAGTACTGTACCATGGAGCTGCACCCTCAGCACAATTTTTTTTACATTTCGAGACAGGGTCTCCCTAAATTATGCAGCCTGCCTCTGGTCTTGGACCTGCAGTCCTCCTGCCTCCACCTCCCCAGTCTTTGGTATTACAGGTGTGCGCCACCATGCCCGGCTTCTTTATTAGTAAAATTAGATTAGGAATCTATCAACCAGATTCACAGAACAACACAGTAAAACGTGAAATAAAATATGAACAAAATGCTAATTAGTTACAATTATTACCAGCCACCTCCTTACTTCCTAAGATGGCCTCTAATACATGAAAACAAAAGGAACAAATCAATATTGAAGGGAACATATAATAAGTAACATATATTCTTCAACATCACATCAGACTTTCTCAAAGAGAAATTACTTGATAGTACTACTATATTCCTTGTAAGACCTAGAGCAGAAAGAGCTGTTAAACTCAGAGATATGTACAGTACAATTATGAATAGAAAATCACTGCAAAATAACTTAGTCAAGGTCTTTGCTTCTGTTCTTTCAATAAGTTCTCTTTCTTAATATGAGACAGGAAACAAAGGGTAACCAAATCTGCAATGTCTACTAAGAGGTCTTCTTAGGTTCAAGTGGATATGCAAATGCACAGGACAGCTATAGGCCATCCTGGGCACCAATGTACTTGGAATGTTATAGGGCCAAAACGAATTCTTGTCAGCAGAGCAATATCAGGTATGTCACTCTTGAAAGAGTCCTGCAGCAATCCATATTTATACAGCCATCCAGAAGTTTTCTTTTTTGGCTTCCTAGTTCCTGCCTGATGTGCAAAATGAGATTCACATCAGCAGTTGTGGAAGCTATATTGAGTTAGAGGTTTCATTCCTCATGAAAGCCAGTATCTCTTGTAACAATTATATACTCATGCTTTTAGAGTTCGTCCAAGGGACATGTCTATTTGTAAGAGTCACCATATTTAGAGAAGGACAAAGATAGGGTTTCTTAATGGGCTTAGAGTTACTTAAACTTCCAGATGAATTTTATCAATTAGGGATCATTTTTACCATAAGCAATATTGCCTGGTAACATAGATGACTAATTATCCTTATCAGATAGCCCAGAAAACAACTAGTGAGTTCACAGAAGGTCAAATTTTCATGCTAAACCTTTTCCCACATAGGACACTATGCCTTTTGTAGCACTGGTGAGACATGAGAATAAAATTAACCATTTGGTTACATAAGATTTTTGGAAGGTGACTTTGTGGGATTGGGTAGGGGGTGATTATATGTAGGCAGCAGTGAAAGAGAAAATGAATTTGATGAAATTTTCCCGTAGCCCTGAATAGAATTCTATTTCTATTTGTTTTAATTCCAGGTAACAGCTGAATAAAAATAATACCATGAAGGAGGACAAAAAAAAAAAAAAAAAAAAAAAATTCTTACAGGATGTCAAAGTCAAATCCTTAATAAGAAAGAATAAGAGAAGTACATATAAGTGAAATGAATTCTGTAAGGAACAGAGCTTGAACAAGGTGAGACAAAACATACTTGGTAGATTGAAAAACTCTTTGGTATCTCTGAAGGAAATATTAAATACAAAAGTGTAGAAGTAGTAATAGATGAGATTTTATCATGTGATAAAATATTTACCTATTAACAAAATAGAAATTAAAGTTAATAAATATCTAGAAATTGACTGCAAAAATCTGTCCCCTCCTCACCCCCAAATCTTTATTTTAGCATATGCTTAATTTTAGAACATAGAAATAACCGGTATGTGTTATTCACTGCATGGTCAGTTAAATGCTAAGTTCATAACTTTAGTTTTGCTTTGTATTTCAGGCAATGAACATAAACAGACACTCTTCTTATCTTTAAGAAAGCTAATAATATAAGGCTCAGCTTTGCAATGCTTTCTACTGAAAAGTCCATAACCCAAAAAATATCCAAATTCAGCATTTTATACTGTGATGTTTCTATTCCTCCCTTTATGCATCATTTATGGTTTACCTCAGGCAGTCATTAACACCAACACATTCAACTACAGAGCATATTTTTAATTTTGAACCTATATATCTTATTATGATAAGAAAACTCATATTTTCTACACTTTTATATATACCTATTATTTTCCTTGAGTTTGATTTTTCCTATTATTTTATTGTTGTTATTGAATGATAATTTCAAATGCTCATGACACTCCCTTTGAGTTGTTATTGTTAAAGGAAAGAGTCTGGTTTCCACCACAGAACAGAGAATGCTCACAAGCTAGGAAAACTACAAAAGCATCTCATAAACTACTGAGTTTTACTTTCTTCTACTAATGGCTAGAACCTGTGGTTCACACAGACCTCATGGTCCAGCCTCTACTAATCTTAAAGAGGTTCTAAATAACACTTTCTTTATCCTCCTCCCCTAACAATGGTGGGAAATAGTAAGCTATTTGAAGATAGGAGAGCCTCATTATGAAGGCTGAAAAGAGGTCTGCTTGGCCCTTCTTGGTGCATGTTCCAGAAGGGAGTGAATATATTTCATCCTTTTCCTACTACTACTCCCAGCAGATGGGGCTTGATTAGGTAAAGTTTTGGACAAAACTAGCAGCTATCAAACTATTAATCTTCCTTTTGGAAAGTGTTGATGCCTAAATTCATTGATTCTAGATACTGGCAATAGTACAAGTCCCATCTCCATTAGACTCTCACCTGCCGATCAGGTTGTCAGGCCTGAAAGTGGCAAGACAAACAGGAATTGTAATTTTAGATATCAGGAAGTGACTGCAATATGCAACTTCATATCTCAGGTATGTTATCACAAATATATTAACATAAGAATAGTAGGCTATGAATACTGTTGACTTTTTTATATCAATTACTAAGGGAATGAAAGGAGGAAAGAAGAAAGGAAAAGAAGCAGCAAGGAAATAAGGAAACAAAAATGGGAAGAAAATGAGTGAATATCAAGCATCCAGGTTTTTTTGAGTGGCTATCTCTGAGTTATTGATCCTTTGATTTGCTTGTAAGTAGGTAAGAGAAGGAAGGTGAGTTCAGAGCTTGAGGGGCCCTAGACAAAACAGAAGGGCAAGGGAACAGACAAGGTTGGGGCTGGGAGATTTGGCTTACCTTAAAGGAAGGTAGCCTACAAACATACTAGAGTGTTCAAAGAAACAGTAAAAAGAACACAGATTTAATTTGGGGGCCTCCAATTTCTCAAAGACCTCATCTGATAGGAGGAGCAATATGAGAGGAATCTTTGAGTAGGGATGGCATTTGAAGAAGGGAGGCAGGAGCATTGTTTCTTGGCAATCTACCCTACATAAGAAAAAGTCAGAGCACAGCAAGTCTCTCTGCCTGGTCATAATAGGGTCATGGTCCCACCAGATCCCAGGAAAAAGAAGTATGCTTGTACTAGATGAATTATCATGTCTTTAGTCTGGGCAAGGAGATGGACAATTGTGGGAGGTTACAACTTGTTGGCATTAAAAAACTTAGAAGCTCAATGCAGGCATCTGAATACTGGGCTAACAGCAGAAAGATTAATTCCATGCAAGAATGAGATTAACACCTTCACTTAGGAATAGGTCGAGTAATATCCGTAAGTCAAAGATCTTGTTGTTGTTGTTGTTAGGTGCCCTCGAGTTGGTATCCGACTCATAGCGACCCTCATAGGGTTTTCAATGGCTGGCTGTTTCGGGATTGCCTTGGGAGTGGATTGCCAGGTCCTTCTCCCATTTTTGCGGTGCTGGGAATCGAACTCGGGACCTCAGAGACTGCAGTGCAGCGCTCTACCAACTGAGCTAAATCCCAGCCCCAGTCAAAGATCTTAGATATTAGTAAATAAGAAAGCAGCATAATTGACATGTTTTCATAGATTTTTTCAGGATGCATATATTGGACAGTGGTTGCAAAAATCACCATTCAAGAACCCCACACCAAGATCACCATTTCAAAAAGCAGTGAGCCCATGTTCATATAAGCAGTAACATCCAAATTAATAAATTAGTAGTAGAGTCAGCAAATTAAACCAGTTGCTTACTTTTTGTTAAAGAAAGTTTTATTGGAACAAACATGCCTATTCATTTAGCTATTGTCAATGAGTAGTTTGGTACTATAGAAGCAGAGTTAAGTCTGGCTAGTAAAGCCAAAATAGTATCTTACCCTTTGTAGAAAAAGCATGCAGTACCCTGCAGTTTAGCAATATATTTGGGGGAAAATCCTAAGGATCCTCAACTTTCATCTCTACCATTTATTTTATTTCTATTTCTCAGGTAAAATAAAATCTCAATGTTTGTAAAAGATAAAAATTTTTATTTAAAAAGGGAAAAGAAACGAAAGTCTCAGAACTTCAGAAAAACACAAATTCAAAACAAATTCTGAAGAAGTAATACTGGTACTGAATCCATCTACAATCTCTAAAAAAATTTTTAAAGTAGCATGTATCTCAAATTTTGTTATATATATTTGTAGTTTTTCTCCTAAGAAGAAGCATCATTATTTTCATTGTTTTTGTTAGAATACTACAACATTAAGAGGCTAACTATTCTAAGACTCAATTATAGACCCCAGCTACTTTGGGAAAATACACCCAAGAACTTTTTTCATTTATATAAATATGTGTTTATATATATGAAAATATGTACAAAAAGCGTGCATGTTTTTAACCTTTTAGAGTTATAAACGAAGCAGTAAAATCTGAAAAGTTCTTATCAGAGTATGTCCGTAACATCTGAAGAATCATATCACAGCTGGGAGTGATGGCGCAAGCCAGTAATCCCAGGGACTCAGGAGGATCTTGAGTTCCCGGGGAGAGGCAGCCTGAGTAATTTAGCAAGATCTTGACTCAAAATAATTTTTTTTTTTTTTAGTACTGGGGTTGAACCCAGAGCCTCGCGCTTGCATGCTCTGCAAGTGCTGGACCACTGAGGGGCACCCTCAGTCCATTTTTTTTACTTTTTGAGACAGGGTCTCGCTAAATTACGAGACTGCCTCTGGTCTCGAACTTGAGATCCTTCTGCCTCTGCCTCCGGAGCCAGTGGGATTATACAGGTGTGCACCACCGTGCCCAGCTCAAGATAAATTTTTTAAAAAATGGACTAGGGGTGCATTCCAGTGGTAGAGCACTTTTAAATTATGTGTGAAGTCCTGGGCTCATCTCCCAAGTATTGCAAACAAAACAAAACTAAACAAAGAAAACAGAATCATGGTTAAAAAAAGGTGGTAATGATTTTAAATTAAAGTACTATTAATTATTTTAAAATAAACTTCAGTTCAAAGTAGATATTTAATCACCTATAACAGTAATGATACATCTGCAAAGCAAAACATTGTTTGAGGCTGAAACAAAAGGAACACACATCTGTCAGAGGACTAAGTTCTAGAATTTACAAAGAATTCAAGAAAGCAAATCCCAAGAAAACAAACAACCCAATACACAAGTAGGCAAAGAAACTGAACAGACAGCTCTCAAATGAAAATGTTCATAAGGCTATGAAGCACAGGAAAAAATGCTCAATCTCCCCAGCCATTGTTGTTGTTGTTGTTGTTGTTAGGTGACATCAAGTCGTGCCCGACTCATAGCGACCCTCATAGGGTTTTCAATGACTGACTGTTTCGGGATTACCTTGGGAGTGGATTGCCAGGCCATTCTCCCATTTTTGTGCTGCTGGGAATTGAACTCGGGACCTCAGAGACTGCAGCGCAGCGCTCTACCAACTGAGCTAAATCCCAGCCCCTCCCTAGCCATTAGGAAAATGTAAACATAGGGGAGGGTAAGGGGTAACTTATATGAATAATGTTTATCAAATTGCATATATGAAAATTGTCACCATGAAAAGCATGTCAACATGAATCACATTATGATGTACATTCAAATTTTCTAAAAAAAAAAAAAAAAAACTCTGAGATTCCAGTTAACTCCAGTAAGAATAGCCAAGATCAACAAAACAAAGAATAACAAATGTTGATGAGGTTGTGAAGAAAAGGAACTCTCATACACTGTTGGTGGGAATGTAAATTGGTTCAACCACTTTGGAAATCAATATGCAGATGCCTCAGAAAACTAAAAACAGAACTGCCATACAACTCAGTTATACCACTACTGGGAATATACACAAAGGGAGATGAGTCATCATACCACAGAGACTCGTGCATCTCCATATTCAATGCAGCGCTCTTCACAACAGCAAGGATATGAAACCAGCCAAGTTGCCTATCAACAGAAGAATAGATTTAAAAAAACTATGGTATATATACACAATGGAATACTACTCAGCAATAAAAAAATGAAATAATGTTATTTGCAGCAAAATGAATGGAACTGGAGAACATCATCTTAAGCAAATGAACACAAGCTCAAAAAGAGAAATACCATATGTTCTCACTCATATATGGGAGCTGAATCATACTTAAGGGAAGAAAAAAGTCCTATCCATAAATTGATATATAAAAATGAATAATTAAACTTAGCGAAGAAGGGACAATGTAAAGAGGAGAAAAAAGGAAGGAGGGAACTAGCAAAGGGAAATGAGCATCAATGTGGAGGGATGAAGAGGGAGAGAAAGATCTCAATGTGAACAGGGCAACTTCATGAGTACACTGGAAAATATGGGAGTATAACCCAAAAATGCATTTGAGTTTCACTACATATTAGCCATAAAGTTCCATAAACCTTGTGGGTTGATGAAAGTGTTGCCAGAAGTGATGTAAAGGATGCATAATGGAAAAGCGAAGGTTGTATTACTCTGTACCTCATCATCAATTACTAATAAAAGGAGATTAAAAAAAAAGGACCCCTGCAAAACTTTTTATATTACACTGAGTTTACAGAATATAAACAGTTGATGCAGTCACGTTCTAATGATTAAATACAATTTATAAAGTTGTATACATTTTGACAGAATGTTAAGTGACTCAGCCTTTCTATGATTAGTGTAAGCTTTAAAGTTTAGAAAATATGCAATTTTGAGTAAAGAGTATAAACCGTTTTGAAAGGAGGAACCATGTAATTTTTTATTTTTTACAAATTGAAATTCTAGGAATTCCTGCAAAATTTTATCATCTTGCAACTTTCCTCTAACCACAAAAAATGATAAATTATTATACATGTGTATACAAATTATTATTTTATTTATTCAATCTCAAGGCTAAGACAGTAAACACAAAGAGAATTATTTGAACGATTCTATGATACTTCTATTTCAATCTAATATACAAACAAAATGGGAAAATATAAAATATACAAACAAAATGGGAAAATATTTCGTGTCAACACAAAATGTATTTGTATTACATAATACATGCAAACTAATTCATGAGTAAAAAATTAAGCCTTCACATGATGTAAAACAAAATAAAATACAAATGGCAAAAAAAAATAGATGGAAAATATTTAAATACTGAGACCACAAAGAAATAAAAATTAAAGATTTTTAAAGAGGAATGCAAAGATTTCAATGGAACAGTATATACATTCTGATCTACTGGGATATGTAAATCAGCTTCATTTTTCTAAAGGAAATTGATGATATGAACCAATAGCTATAAAAATTTTCATAGACTTTGATTCAGGAATTTCACGTTCAAGAATTCTTATCTTTAGAAATAGACATATTGACAAAGTGTAGTACCAAAAATATTCATGGTTGTGTTATAATGATACTAGAAACAATCTAAGGTCCAACATTAAGGGAACAACTAAGTAAAATTACGATGCAGACATACAAAGGAATATTATATTTGAAAATTTTTAATAATATGAAATATATTTATAATAGCATAGTTTTCTCCTTCTTTTGAGTAAGAGAAACTATATGCACAATATAATCTCAATTACGAAGAGAGGAAAGAAGAAAGACAAAGAAACACGTCAAAGTCTTAAAAGTGGCTTTTCTAGTTTTATGTACTTCTTAGATTTGCCAGTGTGAGCATTAAGTAGACATGAAAAAAGAGAAATATAAAAGGAAATGAAGATATAGCCACTGTGCCATTGATCATCTGAATACACTATCCGCTACTTATAATTACAATAATATTTTAATTATAGATCAGTGAAATCTGCATTGCTAACAGGCAGGTTTATGATAACAAGGAAGAACATCTTTTCTAAAGGAGTAATATGTTGTTGTTGTTGTTGTTGTTAGGTGCCGTCAAGTCGTATCCGACTCATAGCGACCCTCTGTACAATAGGGGAAACACTATTGTCAGTGCTTCTCTGCTGTTCATAGGGTTTTCAATGGCAGGTTGATTTTTGGGAGGGGCTTGCCAGGTCCTTCTCCCAAGCCTACAGCTTCTGGTGTTCCCAGGCGGTCTCCCATCCAGGTACTAACCAGACCTGACCCTGCTTAGCTTCTGAGATCTGACAGGATCGGATGCCACAGGTCTACCGCTGCAGCCTAAAGGAGTAATATAGTAAGTAAAAATTCTCTTGGATTGTTACTAAGTGCAGGTAAATGAAAATTAGTAGACATTATTTGTGTTTGATTTTAACAAACCTTGACAAAATTAAGCCTCAAAATATTTCAAAACTTGAGTCACTCTGGAGTTGGAAAACTTTTTTGCACTAGAGAAGAAAATATATAAAACATAAAAAACAACAAAAGGGATAAGCAGTATCAGCATCAGAATTAGTTCTATCTAACCTAACAATCATGACAACAATAAGTAGGACATTGGCAATCCACTCCCAAGGCAATCCAGAAACAATCAGCCCTTGAAAACCCTATGAGTCAGACTCGACTCAAGGACATCTAACAACAACAACAATAACAACAAGACTTTTTTTATAATCTTCATGGAAACATATATAAAGCCTCTTGGGTTAGCTAAGAAACAGATTGTAAAATGGCAAGATGATAAGATATAGCTGACCCATCTCCAAGTCTATGAAGAATGGTACATATGATTTGATAAGGAAAAGCATTAAAGGAGTAATGACAAAAATACATTTATAGAACAAAATAACTATACCTTATCAGTTCTAAGAAAAGGATACTTAAAAGTGCCAGGCGTGTTGGTGCACATCGGTAATCTCAGCACTTGGGAGGAGGAGACACAAGGATCTTGAGTTCAAGGCCAGTCTGAACTGAACTCTGTCTCAAAAAAACAAAGACAGAACTATGCAATATTTTTCCATTTCCTTGGTGATGTCTTTTATTTAGCTCCATAACAAAATTATGGGCATCATTAAGAATGATTATCAAAAATAAACCAAACAAATACCTTTTACCTCAAAATTTTCAATGTATTTTGGAATACCAGAGAGCAGTTCTATATATCAGGCCTTCAAATATTCAAATACGTGTGTGTGTGTGTGTGTGTGTGTGTGTATCATATATATAAAATATATATTATGTGTGCAGACTAACAAAATTAACCAAATTAAAACAAAATGAATGACAAAATTTGGTTTTGTACAAACCATGTAATTAAAAGATTTGCAAAGTATGCCTCTCCAGCAGGAAGTTTTTAAGGTATGGCTCCATGCATGTGTGGCTTCCAAATGCCTCAAAGCATCTTACCAGTCATCAAGAACCAAGATGCTCCTTGGTCTTGTGCTAGAAAAATGCTGTAAGGAATTAGAAGAATTTCATTTGATATTTCTTAATTGAAAAGCAATTTTACATGTATTTAAATTCAGACTATTAAATAACAGTTTAATTATGCTGATATATTTACACAGCTTAACCTTAATTAAATTTCTACCAATGCATTAAGGTAAAATTGCCTAACTGCATTCAAACTGAATAGTAAAAGTGACACTAATAAGGGAGAAAAGTTGTTTTTTGGGCATTCTGTTATTAAATGTGTATATATTTATTGTATATATAAAGCCAAGTACTAAAATATACTTTTCAATTGTCAGTACCAACTTCCACACACGTGAAAATATTTTTCTATAAAAACGCCATTGAAGCCAGTTCCAGTGGTGCATTCCTGCAATCAGAGCAACTTGAGAGGCTGAGGCAGGAAGATGGCAAATTTGAGAACATAGGCAGCCTGCATAACTTAGGGAGACCCTATCTCCAAGTTAAAAAAAACAAATGAAAAAATATGCTGGGAGTGCAGCCTGGTGGTAGAGTACTTGCAAAGTATGTGCCAGGCCTAGGTTCAACTCCTAAGAACCACACACACACACACACACACACACACACACAAAAGGTAAATCAAGTATTTATAAAGGAAGCTAATATAAATGCATGCAAACTATTGTTGGGTGCTGTCGAGTCTGTATCTGACTCATAACGACCCTCATAGGGTTTTCAATGGCTGATTGTTGTTTCGGGATTACCTTGGGAGTGGGTTGCCAGGTCTTTCTCCCATTTTTGTGGTGCTGGGAATTGAACTTGGGACCTCAGAGACTGCAGTGCAGAGCTCTACCAACTGAGCTAAATCCCAGCACAATGCAAACTATAGAAATAGATGAATAACTTCTTATAGAAAAAAATACTACCATAATGAATGATTTATATGAAATCCTTGCCAGAGTTCTTTATCCAGAATTCTTCCTTTTCTTTTTGCCTCTAACATAAATGACATCATAAGGATACAGAAACAGAAAACTAGATATTGTAAAAGACTATATACAAACTTTCCTTTATCTATTCATCTATCCACACACACATTCATCCACCCAGTACATTTCATAAAACACTTCCATTGTGTTCCAATGACTTAAGTCACAATCTAAAATAGCCAAAAGAAATTTAGACTAAACTCATGGAAGACCATTATGCTCTTCGGGAACACTGTATTTAATATACAAAAATATGCACTCTTGGAGGTAAATGTTTAATAATTCAAGAATACTTTGTCCTTAGCCATTCTTTGAGCAAATCTTTTAAAGTCAGACTGAAATAAGTAATAAAATCTACTTGAGGAAAATTTTAATTACTATATCTGTCCCATGGGAGAAAGATCTGGCAATCCACTCCCAAGGCAATCCGGAAACAGTCTGCCATTGAACACCCTATGAGGGTCGCTATGAGTGGGATACCGACTCGACGGCATCTAACAACAACAACAACATATCTGTCCTATATAGTAGTTAGCGATAACACAAAAGTATGTATGGGGAGATAGAGTCAAATTTTATGATAACACTTTGCTCAATTATTTTTAATGAATCAATGAAATTAAAGAGAAATAACAGTGGATATTATGTAGTAAACAAGAAAGAGTCCCAGAAAACCTCCATTACAACAAAAAGCAGGCCCAGCACAGTGGTGCAAGTCTGTAATTCCAGCCACTTGAATGGCAGAAGCAGGAAGATCCCAAGTTTGAGGGCAGAGGCAGCCTGTGCAATTTAGTGAAACTCTGTCTCAAGATTAAAAAATTAAAAAGGGGCTGGGAATATAGCTCAGTGGTAGAAAAGATATGTGTGAAAGATATGGAAAAGATATGTGTGAGACTCTGAGTTTAGCCTCTAGTATACCCCCCAAAAAAAGAACAACTGAAATGCAAATAAAAGCAATCTGAAAAATCAAAATAAATATTTACATGTTAAAACATGTAAAGGCACGATAGTCTTCCTTCCTCCCTCCCTCTCTGCCTGCCTTCCTTCTTTCCTTCCTTCCTTTCCTTCCTTTCTTCTTTCCTTCCTTCCATGTTTTCAAAACAGGGTCTATGTACCCTAGGCTGGTTTGGAAACAGAGATCCTCCTGCCTTAGCCTCTTGGAGTTGGAATTACAAGGGTTGCCCCACCATGACTGGCCTAATATGTTTCTTAATGTTACCATACATATTTCAAAAGATCTACCAAAAAACAAGGGGCTGAGATTTAGCTCAGTTGGTAGAGTGCTGTGCTGCAGTCTCTGAGGTCCCAAGTTCAATTCCCAGCACCGCAAAAATGGGAGAAGGACCTGGCAATCTACTCCCAAAACAGTCAGCCATTGAAAACCCTATGAGGGTCGCTATGAGTCGGACACGACTCAACGGCACCTAACAACAACAACAACAACAACCAAAATACAAAAAACAAAAACAAAAATATAAAGTTGGTCAGCATTAGGGTGAGATAGGTTTGAATTTTGTCTCAACTCTGAGGGATATTGAAAAATTAAACTTAACATTTCAGTTCTAGTTTCTTTGTCTGTAAAATATGGACACTACCTAATCTGTAGTGTCTCTATGACTACCTAAGAGATGCTGTTGCTGTTAGGTGCCAGTTGGTGTCTAACTTATAGTGACCCTACATACAACAGATGAAACACTATTGTCTGCACTCTCTGAGTCCCTGGGTTCAATCCCCAGCACCACGAAAATGGTAGAAGGATGTGGCAATCCATTCCTAAAGCAATTTGGAAACAATTAGCCATTGAAAACCCTACATAGGGTCACTATGAGTTGCACATGAGTCGACAGCAAGTAACAACAACAACAACATTTTTTAAAGCTAAGATCTGAAACAGATTTGCCCTAATGCCTACTGCAGCATCCTCAAAAGAAAATGTAACAAATTACAAAGTAGCAATGAAACAATAACTCAATAATAGCTTTTAGAGTCTAACTTTATTAGGATAGTACTGCAAATGCATTTGGTTAACTTATAACTCCTAAAGCATATACAGTGCATGGCAAAAAACATATACACATTTTAAGTATTAAGATTATAAACTCAATGTATGCCAATATTAAAAGATGAATAAAAACCATGTTTTACTTTGACAAGGGGTGCTCAAAGTGGTTACTATAATAATTCAATTCAACATCAAAAAGTAACACATATATGACATCTCTTAAAGTGTGAATACTTTTTTGGCACTCCAGGTATGGGTGTGGGTACACACACAATTACACTTTTTTTTCTATTTTGGTGGTTTGGGGGCTGAATCCAGAGCCTTGGACATATTTTGTAAGTGCTCTCACACACAGCTGAACTCCCAGCCCTTTTAAATTTTTTATCTTGAGACAGGGTCTCACTAAGTTACACAAGCTGTCTGTGACCTCAAACTTGCAATCCTCCTGTCTCCACCTCCTGAGGCACTACTGTGGCCAACCTACAATTATGATACTTCTACCAATTTAGTTACAAGGTCTTCAAACAATCCACCTCCCATGACCACAAATGCCTTTAAATGTACATTAAAATCAATAACAACAACAAAATATGTATGTGTGTGTGTGTGTGTGTGTGTGTGTGTGTGTGTGTGTATCTTCCCAGAGATGGGGCAGAAAAACAATTCAAAAGAACTGAGGCGTTATTGAAGAAATCACAATAGAAATGAAAATATTTATAAGAAAATAGTTACAAAATCTCTACATATCAAAGTTTATGGAATAAAGTTAAAGCAATAGTTAAAGTATATTTAATAGTCTTAAATGCTTAAATTTTAAAAGATAAAAGGCCAAAGACTAATGAGAAGTCACCTAAATAAAAGTTTAAAAAGTCAAAATATGCGATGAATAAAGTAAAATAAAAAAGTAGAAAAAATAAAATGAATATAAATGAATATATGAATATGAAATGAATATAAAAATGAAAAGAGAAGAGGATTTTATTAGATATGAAAAGTGAAATGTAACAATGTACACATTAAAAAGATAAGAGAATAGTAGAAGTTCATGGCAATAAATGTGAAAACAGATGAATTTCTAAAAAATATAACATTTGTAGTATTTAAAAAATAAACAGAATTGAAATAATCCTTAATGACTGCTAGGACTTGAATTGGGACTGGTGCTTAGCTCAGTTGGTAGAGTGCCACACTGAACTCTCTGAGGATCCGGGTTTAATCCCCAGCCCTGAAAAAATGGGAGGAGAACATGGAAATCCACTCCTGAAGCAATTCCAAAGCAATCAGCCATTGAAAACCCTATGAGGGTTGCTATGAGTTGTACCCAACTAGACAGCACCTAACAACAGGACATGAACCAGAAATGGCTCCCACAGGCTCA
This sequence comes from Pedetes capensis, assembly GCA_007922755.1. Taxonomy (NCBI): domain Eukaryota; kingdom Metazoa; phylum Chordata; class Mammalia; order Rodentia; family Pedetidae; genus Pedetes; species Pedetes capensis. The sequence continues at coordinate 46,443 of VMDO01010508.1, read as the reverse complement.
TGTGCTAATGCTTAGTCCCCAGTGGGTGGAGAAATTTTGGGAGGTGGTACAAATTTCAGGAGGTGGGCCCTAGCTGGAAGAAGTAGGTCAATAAAGGATGGCCCTTGAAGGTCAACCTGGTCCTGATCCTTTCTTTGCTCTCTGCATCCTGTGCATCATAAGGTGAGCTGTTTGCTGCACAGCCTGTTCTCAACCATGATGTTCAGCCTCACCACAGGTCCAGATACAATGGAGCAAGCAACTGTGGACTAAAACCTCTAAAACCACAAGTCAAAATAAACCTTTCTTACCTTAATTTGTGTAAGGTATTTTGCCACAGTACAAGAAATCTCATACAATGATTTAAATAATTAAATCAAAAAGTAAAAACTTGCTCACAAAAATCAACATCTGTGATGGGTTATAGGTGAATTTCAACAGATATTAAGTATAATTTTAATCTTACACAAACACTTCCAGAGAATGGAAAAAATAATAAACTTCCCAACTCATTATACAAAAAAGGTAAATTAAAGGCAAATTTCATTTCCTGGATAGAGAAGAACGCCCAAAGTAAGCACTTTTCAACTCAATCCTGCATTGTATAAGAAACATACAACATGACTAAGTTTTCATTTAATTTGGAAAGTTGCAGAAATATAATTCATTGCATTAACAGATAAAAAGAGAAAAAACATAGGCATCTCAATAAACGCACCTAGAATAACTCAGTATTTTTCAATAATACAAAGTAGGACTAGAACTTTTAAAATCTAATAAAAAGTATTTTCTTGAGAATAATGATCTATTCCAAAAATACCACTGAGAACCTACCAACTACAAAGAATGCTTAGTAAGCTTTATAAATAAATATACAAAAGACTGTTGTGTTTCCGTATACAAACTAGAAAATGTATTTGAAAATACTAACGCTAAAGAGATATAAAGGGAAACTTTCAAAACTTTGAGAGATGTTAAAAAGAGTAACATATGAAAGTAGTCCATTGCCTTGAACATAAGGACTAATTATTATAAGATCAATTTCCATCAAAAAGTTACAACAATTAAGGCAAGGGTGAAACAAATGACAAATGAAACACAATGTTGAGTCCAGCAGCTGACCCATACATAGCCAAAAATACATTTTAAGATGAAGTGGGAATGCAAAATCAATGGTAAAGGAGGACGCATTAATGATAGGATTATTGACCACCAAAGAAGAAAAACTAGATCCTTATGTAAAACCTGCACAGGTATCAAATCAAACGGCAGATGAGTTCAAAGACCTAAATGTGAAAGAAAAAACTTTAAAACTTATACAAACAAAAAATCACAGAGAATTTTTTAAACAAGACAAAAGAAGCTATAAGAGTTTCTACTAAATTAAAATTTAAAACTTCTATTCATCAAAGTCACAAAAAAAATCACAAACTGAGAGAAGATATTTGCAGCCCACATAACCAACAGAAGAACAATATCTAGAACATTTAAAGAATTCTGAAGAATCCAAAGTAGAATTATAAATGCAGTATATATGTATGGAAGCATATTTAACCTCCCTACTAATTAGGGAAATGAGAACTAAAGCCAAAAGATGCCATTTAATACCTACCACATGGCAAAAGTTTAATTCAATAGAGGGTGAGTGGTGCAATTGCAAAGGACACAGAAACATGAGCAATGGAAACTCTCAAATCCTAATGTTGCTGATGGGAATAGAAATTGATATGACTTTGGAAACAGACTGAACTTATCTTGTAAAGCTGATCATATGCATAAGACTGTGATCCTACAATTCTACCTAAACATACCCTACAGTAGTGTTTCTTTAACTATCCATTGTTAATAACTTGTATATTTACTTCAAATCTTTCATTGATCAATACTTATATGTGTACAATAAAAAAGAATTTCTAAGTTTTAAAATTACTAAATTACTATCAAAATAACCATCTGCTTGTATGCTGCAGCAATATCAAGATGCCATGAAAATTTCTAAACAGTCACAATTTTTGTTCTTATTTGTTGCAGACCAATGACAGTTTGCAGATCAGCACTGGGCCATGAAATACAATTTAGAAAGCATTGTGTTAGATGAAAGCCATCCAAAATAACTTACTATAATAATAGAAATGTTCTATTTCTGTGCTATCCAATATGCCCATATCGTATGTGGCTATTAAAAGAAAAAAAACTTTTCAAATTTTATCCAAATAAAATTTAAATTCAAGTGGCTATATATGGTGAGTGGCTACTAAATTGGGCAGGGCAGTCTTAGGGAAATTCTTGCACAAGTGCATCAAGTGCTTGGTAAAAGAAAGTCAACCAAACAGGATACCTGACAGCAAAACAAAACCAAAAACTTGAAATCATTCAAATGTTCATCATTAGCAGAATAGATAAACTGTAATTAAGAATAGAATGCTTCTAATGAACATGAACAAAGGATAGTTAAACACACCAATATGTGTATGAATTTTGAAAAATGTAATACTAATTCAAAAGAATCAGTACACACTCATACGCAACATAACAATATTTCAGTCCAGGACAGAATGCCTTGGTCCCATAACATTATATCACCTAATGATATTTTTGTTTATATAAGTGACTCTGTTGTGTTCTTACAATGACAGAATTGCCTAATATCACATTTCTCAGAACATATCCCCATTATTAAGTGATGCATGACTGTACAGTGTATGTCTCTTCATGTAAATGTGATAATCAGGCAAAATTAAATATATTGTTATAGGTGAATATATTACAAAACAATTTTTAAAAAAGCAAAGGATGACTAAACAAAATTTACATCAGTATTTTCCTCTGAGAAGAGGCAGGCAAATAGGTGAGAGAGCAACATAGGATAATGAAATGTTTAGATTCTCATTATTAAGTGATGGTGTAAATACAGATTCATTTTACTATTAAGCTTCAAAATTTACCATGCCACGTTTTTTATTTTGTGTGCATTAAATATTATCTAACATTAATTTTTAAATGTAAACGCTAAAGTATCTTTTGAAAACTGGTACTAAGACACAATTGTTAATAAGCAAAGGACATTACATAAAAAGAGCTTCATCATTCAGTAAGATATAACAATTGTAAATATACATACATCTAATAATATAGCCCAAAGATATCTGAAGCAAAACTGACAGAATTGAAGGAGAAATAGTTTAACAATAATAACAGTAGATTTTAAAACCCAAATTTTAGTAGTAGATGGAAATTAGACTGAGGATGAGAAAGGAAACGGAACACTTGTCCAACACTACGGACTCACTAGAACTAACATACATTTATAGAAGACTCCACCCAAAATAGCAGAATACACATTCTTCTAAAGGGAACACAAAATATTTTCCAAAACAGAGCATATGTTTAGCCACAAAAAAAAGCCTCAATAAATTGTTAAGGGATTGAAATCAAACAGAGTGGATTCTCTGACCACAATGAAATAACGTTAGAACCTAATGGATTAAGAAAATTTGGAAAACTTAAAAATATGTGGAAATTAAACAACACACTCCTAAATAGCCAATGGGTTAAAGACAAAAAAACTACAAAGAAAATTAGAAATATTTTGAGATGAATGAAAATGAAAGCACAAAGTATGAAAATTTATGGTATGCAGCAAAAGCAGTGCTAAGAGGGAATTTTATAACTGTAAATGCTCACATTCCAAAAGGTCACAAGCCAGTGTCATAATCTTCCACCTTAAGAAGAACAAGGTGCAGATTAAACCCAAAGTATGAAGAAAATAAGAAATTAGAGGAGGCGTAACAAAATCAAGACTAGAACAAGAGAGAATAATCAATGAAACCGAAGTTTATTCACTGCAATGATCAACAAAATTGGCAAATCTTGGTTACATTGACCAGGAAAAAAAGAGAAGATTCTAATTACTAAAATTGGAATGAAAGTAAGCCCATCAATATTGACCATATGGGAATAAAAAGAATTAAAAGAGAATACTGTAAAGAGTGGTAAGCCAACAAATTAGATAACCTACATAAAATGGACGGGATGGGATTTAGCTCAGTTGGTAGAGCACTGCTCTGTAGTCTCTGAGGTCCCGAGCTCGATTCCCAGCACCCCAAAAATGGGAGGATGTGGCAATCCACTCCTGAGGCAATCCCGAAACAATCGGCCATTGAAAACCCTGTAAGGGTTGCTATGAGTCAGACATGACTTGATGGCACCTAACAACAAGAACATAAGATGGACAGATTGCTAAAAACACACAAACTACTAACTGTAGAAGAAACAGAAAATCTTAATATACCCATAACAAGTAGAGAAAATTAATCAATAAACAAAAAGTTCCTAGTGTAAAATCTAGGACCACATAGTTTCATTGTTCCCGCATGTGTCTGTCAGCTTGTGGGAGCTTGTGTGTTGCTGTGATGCTGAAAGCTATTTGAGATACCAGCAGGGCCACGCCTGGTGGACAGATTTCAGCTGAGCTTCCAGACTAAGACCCAGCAGCCCAGTTCCAAAACAGTTAGACATTGAAAGTCCTATGAACAGCAGAGATGCATTGTAAAATATACTGCTGGAAAATGAGCCCTCAAGGCTGGAAGGCATTCAAGAAATGACTGAGGTAGAGTTGCCTCCTCAAAGTACTTCTTGTTAGGCGCAGTCAAGTTGGTGTCCAACTTGTAGCGACCCTAGTACAGCACGCGAAACACTATTGTCAGTGCTTCCCTGTCATTCATAGGGTTTTCAATGGTGGACTGATTTTTGGGAGTGGGTTGCCAGGTCCTTCTCCCAGGCCTATAATATCTGGTGTTCTCAGGTATTCTCCCATCCAAGTATTAACTGACCCTGTTTAGCTTCTGAGAGCTGACAGGATTGAATACCACAGTGTGACAGCTGCAGACTCAACCTTAATGATGGGAATGGAGTAAAGCCCCTGTGACCTCCTTTTGCTGATGTGGCATGACTCAAAATGAGAAGAAATATAGTGACTGTACTTTGGGCTCAGACATGAAAAGATCGTGTGCATGGCATAGTGTTGGGTAGTGTTTCATTCTGTTATACATAGAGGAGGTGGATCTGACCCGATGGCATCTAACAACAAAAACAAGAGTTTATTATTGAGATATTCAAGGAGATACTAAGACTAATCCTTCTCAAGGTCTTTTAAAAAACAGAAAGGAAAAGAATATTCTATGAGAACAGTATACTTTGATACCAAAGCCAGGAAAGAAATCAAAAGAAAACTACAGAGATATCTCTCACGACTATAAAGTTAACAATCCTCAACAAAACACTGGAGCACTGAGTCCAGAAGCAACTAAAAGGTTAACAGACACATGGGGTTTATCTTAGGAATGGATGGTTGCTTCAATGTATGGAAATCAATTAGCATAATATACCATATGACCAATGGAAAAAGAAAAACCATATCATTATCTCGATAAAAAAGTATGACAAAATACAATACCCTTTCATCACTAAAAAAATCACTAACAGACTAAAAATACAAGGAAATTCCTCAATTTGAAGGAGCACCTCATGAAAAACCTACAGAAACTTCATACTTAATGGTAAAACCAAGAATATTTCCTTCTAATATCAGAAATAAGAAAAAGATCTATGCCTATATCCCTTCTATTCAACATGGTACTAGACATTCTATTCAGGGAAAGTGGGTAAGGAAAAACACTAAGCAACGAGATCAGAAAGCCAGAGATAAAACTACCTCTATTGCATAGAACATAATCTTGCCTATTGAAAAAAAAATCCTGAAGAATTCACTAAAAAATTTTTATAGCTAATGAGTTCAACAAAATTGCAGAATAAGATAAACATATAAAAAGTTGCATTTCTAAACACTAGCAATGAACAAACCAAAAATGAAATTAAGAAAATAATCCCACTTACAATAGCATCCAAAGAAATGAAATCCCTAGGAATTAATTTAATAAAACAGTGTAAGACTTGTGCAGTGAAAACTGTGAGAGACTGCTTAAGAAACTGAATGCTAGGCACCATGCTGCAGGCATGTAATCTCAACATTTGAGAACCTGAGGCAGGAGGATCTTAAGGTTGTGGTCAGCCTGGGCTATGCAGCAAGACCCTGCCAAAAAAAGAAAAAAAGAAAAAATAAATAAAAAAGGAAGGAAGAAAGAAAAGCAGCAAAGAAAGAAGGAAGGAAAGAATTAAAGAATATGTGCACATACAGAAAGGTATCCTATGTTTATGGATTAGAAAAGTTATTGTTGTGAATATGACAATAACCCTTAAATGATCAACAAACTCAGTACAATTACTATCAAAATTTCAACAGCCTAGTTTTTGTTGTTTTTTTCCCCCAGAAAGGGATAAGCTAATCCTAAAATTTAAACACAAATAGAAGGGATTCTAAATAGCCAAAATAATCTTAGAAAAAGAAAAAGGCAAAAAAAAAAAATTCAAGAATTCATAACTTCTTAATTTTAAAACTTATTACACAAAGAAATCAAGAGTTTATCCCTGACATCAAGAGATGTGTGGATCAATGGAATAAATCTGAGAGTCTAAAACACACTCATACATCGATGTATAGATTTCTGACAATAGTGCCAAAGTCACTCAATGGAGACAGAACAGCCTCTTCAACAAATTGTGCTGAGGAAATTGGATAAGCAAAGGAATGAATTTGAAATATAATCTTGCACTATATACAAAAATTAAATTAAAATGGATCAAAGATCTAATTATAAAAGATAAAATGTAACTCCTAGGAGCAAAAAGAGATGTAAATCTTCATGATCTTAGATTAGGCAGTGATTTTTTTTTAATTGCTAAAGCAATAAAAGGAAACACAGATTAATTAGACAGTTTTTTTTTTGTATACAAAAGGACATTATCAAAACTGCTGAGTATGGTACGGTATAATCCCAGCACTCAGAATAGAGAAGCAGAAGGATGGCAAGTTCAAGACTAGCTAGCTTAGGCTACATAGTGAGATGCTGCTCCCACCCCAAAAAAAGTTAGCGAGAGGGCAGCAAGAAAGGCTGGGAAGGAAGGAAGGAAAGAAGGAAGGAAGGAAGGAGGGAGGGAGGGAGGGAGGGAGGGAAGGGAGGGAGGGAGGGAAGGAGGGAGGGAGGAGAGAGGGAAAATGACTACATGTAGGAGAAAATATTGCAGTAATATATCTGGTAAGGGTCTAGTATCCAAAATAAGTAAAGAACTTCTAAAATTTAATAATGAAAAGACAAATGACCAATTAAGAATGAGAAAGGATTTGAATAGACATTTCTCCAAAGATGAAATGCAAATGGGCAATAAACACATGAAACTAAAAAATATGTGGAACATCAATAGCCATCAGGGAAAGTAAATAAAAACCAAATGAATTACTGTTTCATGCTCAATAGGCTGGATATAATAAAAACATATATAATATGATATTGAGAAGGATGTGGAAAAATCAAAACCCTAATATTCTGTTCATAGAAATGTTAAATATTGTGTCCATTTTGAAAAAGTCTGGAGTTCCTCAAATGATAAACATAGCATTATCATGTGGCCCAGCAATTTCACTCTTAGGTATGTATCTAATACTAATAAAAACATATGCTTACACAAAAACTTGTACATGAATGTTTACAGGAGCACCAAAAGGTGAAAGAAACCAAAATGTTCATCAAATATGACAAGTGGATAAACAAAATGTGAAAAATTTTGGCATATATGAAAAATTACTCAGGTATAAAAAGAATTTAAGTACTGATGCATACTACCACATGGATGAAAGACTTGCTTTGTGAAAGACATGAGATACAAAAGACCACATATTGTATGATTCTATTTATATGGAATGCCCGCCATAAGATACTATATAGAATGGGGATTAGAAGTTGCCAGGAGATATGATAAGTGGGAACTTGGAAGTTACCACTAACAGGTATGGGGTTTCAGTTTAGGATGATGGGAATATTATGTGATGGTTGCACAACATTGTGAACATACTGAAAACCACTAAGTTGTATACTCTAAGAGGTGAAAATTGTGAAGTTTATGTTAAGTTTTAGCTCAGTAAAAAAAAAAAAATTACAAAACTCTGAAAAAGAAACATAAACCCAGTACCAAAGTGGTAAGAATAAAGGCTCAATAAATTTGTTACTTTTCCTTTTTGCTTTTGTATTCAAAAGATATGCCATACTCCTCATTAGCTTAGAAATACAGCTAGAATGCAAAACCATACAACACAAATATTCTACAGCTAGCTGCTAACCATAGATTTCCCTGAATTCCTTTTGCTATCCAAATTCTTTCCGTGGTTCAAAGGGAAAGTGGAGAATGCATGACTTCCTGGGATATTATCACATGATTTCTAGTTTATGAAGAACCATGGTGCTGTCCCATTTCTGGGTATGAATTGCTGGGCTGCTGAGAATGAGAAAATACACTGGTTGACACCACTGTCTAGTCAAGCCTGTCAATCTATCATATATGTTATCAGAAACTTACAGAAACCATAGGAAAAATCTTGTTCCTTACCATTTCCCACAATATGATCAACTCTTGCTACTGGCACTACCTCTCAGACACTAGCATCATTAATGACATACTATTCCTTTGCTCCTCAGGCCTCACTGAGCATGGTAGCATTTTCTCAGACTAGACAAAACCTCATGCCATATGACTGCACCTTCTCAGCATTCCAGACTGAGACAGGGTTAGTTGTTCACTCAGAGGTTTCTCTCATACCCATGCTGCGGGATTTATTCATTTCTCTTTTCTTAAAGGATGAAGTTGTAACTTCAGTCTCCCTGAGGGGAGTTCCAACCTCAGAGAGTTCCCCCATGAGTAGATTTATTCCCATGCTTCTTTTCCACTCCCTTTCTCTTCTCTTATAGAGATTTTCTTAACATTTTTCTTTTTCTGAACTAGTGATGTTACCTTGAATATATTCCTCCCCTTGGGTATACATTACTTCTTCCTAAACTTAAACTCCAAACAGCAAACTACTCTTGGTTGTTCACATTATAGCTCCAAATAGGGCTGCTTTTCTCAGTTCTTATTTTCTCATAAAACTTTCCACTAAAACATTAGCCAGATTGTATTATAATTGTTACCTTTCAACACAGGCACGTACATATCCTCACTAAATTACAAGTTCTGCAAGAGCACAGGCTGTGTCTTACTCACCTCTGTAATTCCAATGCCTAAGACATTGTTGTTGTTGTTGTTAGGCGTCTAGTCAGTATCTGACTCATAGCTACCCTCATAGGGTTTTAATGGCTGTTTCGGGATTGCCCTGGGAGTGGATTGCCAGGCCCCTCTCCCATTTTTGCGGTGCTGGGAATTGAACTCAGGGCCTCAGAGACTGCAGCGCAGTGTTCTACCAGCTGAGCTAAATCTCAGCCCCGCCTAAGACGTTGTTGTTGTTGTTAGGTGCCGTCGAGTCGGTATCCGACTCATAGCGACCCTCATAGGGTTTTCAATGGCTGAGTGCTTCGGGATTGCCTTGGGAGTGGATTGCCAGGCCCTTATCCCATTTTTGCGGTGCTAGGAATTGAACTCAGGGCCTCAGAGACTGTAGCGCAGCGCTCTATGCACTGAGCTAAATCCCAGCCCCGCCTAAGACATAGTAAGCACTAAATGAAACATTTCTTAAATAAACCAGCCTGTGGCTGTACCACAGTGGCGTCCGATTTCATCAGATTTCAGAAGCTAATCAGGGTCACACATGGTTAGTACTTGGATGGAAGACCACCTGGGAACACCAAGGGCTGTAGGTTTGGGAGAAGGACCCAGCAACCCACTCCCAAAAACAATCAGCCATTGGAAACCCTATGAATAGCAGAGAAGCACTGACAATAGTGTTTTGTCTATTGTACAAAGGGTCGCAATGAGTTGGACACTGACTCCACAGCACCTAACAACAACAAAATAAACTAGTGAAAGGGGGGAAGTAAAGGCTTATCAGGAACCACAATATATGTTAACAAGTCTTGAGTCCTACTGAACTTTATTATGGACCAGGTACTATAAACAGCTTTGTATACATTAGCTCTCTCGATCTTCCTAAAAACCCTGAGAGAGTAGTTGATAACCCTTTTTGAGTGGGTAAAATGATGCTTTACAGACATTGAATATTTCAGGATTTGAATTTGAATTCTGATCTCCAAAGTTCATGCTCCTATTCACATTATACTTCAATGAGAAGGGATAACACATAAATCGATAAAAGACTGGGTCCAAGAGCATATTTAAAAATTGGGCCAGGCATCTTGGTGTACCCTGTAGTATCAGCAACTCAGGAGTCTTAAAGAGGCAGATCATGAGTTCAATGCTAGAGGCAGGCTGTAGCTCAGTGGTGCAGCACTTGCCTGGCATGTGAAAGGACCTGGTTCAACTCAGAAACTGCTATAAATAAATAAATAAATATTTTTTAAAAGGTGGCTGTTATTTATGGTACCTCACTGGAGGTTTCTTTGTAAACCTTGCTAAAATAATCCTATGCATAAATCTCACAAACAATGGTTATTCTAGTCTTGCTGCTTTTATACTTTGTAATAACATGCACTTCCCTTAATCTAGGAAGCCCTTACTATCTTCTCCACCTGTATATTTCCAACTCATACTTTAAAATTTTGGTGAGGCATCATTTTGGACTTGAGACCATCCTGCTAAACGAGATATTTTCTCCATGATCTCATCACATATTGCTGTTCCTCATAACTACTTCAATTACTCACTTCTGGAAGACTTATTGTACTTATTTATTTATATGTCTGCCTCACCTATTCATTCTAAATTTCTTCAAAGGAAATTTCTCTTACTCATTTATGCAGTCCTAGTATCTGTGGAGCACAAAGGCATTACATGTATCAAGATAGTTGGCAAAAATATGGGTTAACAACTTGTTTCCAAGTTTGTCCTTCTAGCCAAGTATGAGGTATTACCTGTATAACCCTGGCCAAGCAGAATATGAAAAACTTTTAGATTTTCTATTGTCCATGTTCCTTCTCTTTTAAAACTTCCCTTTTTTCCACACAAAACGTATTCCATTCTCTATGACTGCAAAGCTCTCACATGAATCCAGAACTGTCTTGAGTCTTTGCAAAGCTCATGGTTTTAATGACTACAGTATACCTGGAACATAAATGTGTGATGGCCTGGGCTAGATTTGAAGGTACAAATAAAAATAAAACGAGATCTTCATAATCTTGTGGGTAGATAGACACTAAGAGAGAACTACCATATATGATCATAAAAGTTAACTGTGTGTGTCATTAACCAAAAAAGGAAAAAATTAATTCAACCTGAGAGGACCAAATGATTTGATACAAAGTGAAATCTGATTTAGAACTTGCAGTAAAACTAAGTTGGGGCAGATTGAGAGATAAGACAAAATACACTGTACGGAAGATAAGATAGTACATGTGTACAGGCAAAGAGAACTGAATGAGCACAACTTAATGGTGAAGAGGAAGAAGTTTGGTGAGGTACAATATAAGAAATAAGAGGAAGAGTAATGGGAGATGAAGTTGGGGTTTATGATGAAGATAGTAAAGATGATGGGCTGTATGCCAGACTGAAATTAGGGTTTTATGATTAAGATGAAAGGACATTCCTGAAAGTTTTTAATCAGGGCAGTGACAACTATTTTTCTGTTTGGGAATAAGTAACTCAGCAAAAGAGAGCATATGGACTACATAGAGGAGAGAAAGCCAGAGGTAGATTAGTAAGCTAAGGGAGAGTACTACTACCACTGCCATTCTCTAACCAAGAATGGAAATAAAGTAGCAGCAACATGCATAAGACAGAACTGAGCAGATTTAACAGTTAAGAAAAACTGTATGGAATTTGAAGATAGGCTAACTATGGAGGGAAAGGAAAGGGTAGCAGAGGACTGTGATATTTCTCGTTTGGGCCATTGGGGTAAATAGGGATAACATATCCAAAAAAGTAAGTATAACCAAAAAAGAGGTATAACAAAAAAGAGGTTTGTGAGGGGTGTTAATGAGTTTGATTATATAAATGCAGACTTCAGAGGATCACTGGAACTTTCTGATACACCACTGAGTCCAGAATCTAATCATATGTTATTGAATTATTTTAATGTATTTATGTGGACTTCTCAACCAATGATATAAATCTTTGAAGATCTTCTATTTTATTTCATTCACAACATCACTATCATATACGAAAGCCTCCATATAAATAACAACAAACCCCTGGTGAGTTGATTTGATTTGTATGGACTACGATTGTGAGCATAAATTAAGATATAATTTTATTATTCATTCTAGGATTAAGAGTAGATGTCTTTAAAATTTCTAGATTGCTATATACACTGAGTCCAAAATAAATTTAATAGCATAAGAGCAAGACACAAAGAAGTGACATTTCCTACTCATATTTGCTATAAGTTATAGGATATTTTCCCCTCAAACTCTTAGTCTATCTACCTTTTATCCTGGACCATTTAATTAGTCTGAAGTTTACTTGAGAAAGTGACCCAATTAAAGCTCAGGTTTTTTTAATTTACCAGACATAAGCACTATGCTGTCAAATATCAGTTCTACCACATTCTGTACAGCCTTGAGTAAGTTAAGAACCTGAACTCTTAATCTTGTTAGAAAAGGATGAACAAGACCTATCATACAAAGAAGGACTAAATGTGATGCAGATCAGTATCTACAACTATGTCTGGCATATAATAAGCAGCCAAATTAATATTTTTCTTTCATCTTCATGGGAAAAAGACATCTATACATATTTAATATTATTTTTAATATGAACACTGGCTTAGAGTTGTCTTCAAAGTATGGTGGTTATTGTGTACTGAAATTAATTTTAGTTTAAAATTTACTAGTCATATGACTTCAATTTGTTCATCTAAAAATGTTTTCTTATCTGTAAAGTAGGAGTATACATTGTACTGAATTTGAAGTGACTGCGTAGATTAAATGACACAATAAATGATTTATTTACCATGCACTAATTAAGGGGATAATAAAAGTTAGTTCCTATTATAACTCTTATGTCCACTTTGTCAATTCTGAAAATACAAGGCACTCCTTTTTGCAGAGATAAAACCATATTTTTGTGTGTGCATGTGTTTGTGTATCCTTGAGAAACCACATGAAGAAAAAGTCAAAAGTAACCAAGATACACAATTCAACAACTCACCATAAAAGCAGATTTATACTGTAGGAAAATTTATACTGTAGGAATTTATACTGTAGGATTTATACTGTAGGAAAAATGAATTTTTAATGACAAACAAGACACAGTGGAAAAATCATCAAATAAATTTTAATTTTTGTAAAATATTGCTTTGGTATAAATGTAGATATCATAGAAGACATGAAAAATTCTTTTGGAGTATTTTCATGTATTTTCTAGAAATAAGGACCTTAAGAGAAACAAGTTTTACAGGATAATCCTTACTGAACTAATTT
>VMDO01010508.1:0-32949 GCA_007922755.1 Pedetes capensis | reverse complement strand
AGAAATAAATTAAGAGTATAACAAGATTTGGAAGGAAATGTTTGGTCATATTTTACATACTATTTTCAAGCAGTTTTCAATCTCTTTTAGCAGCATTGGGTTATATGTAACCACTTAATCTATGCATTAAAAATAAGCCTTATTTCCTTCACATAGAGATGATTCTAGAAAGTTCATATCCCTAATGTACATTAGAAGTTAAGATGCATATATGTTAAAACAATTCTTTAAGTTACATTTCTCCAAAATTCACACTGGATCTGACCTCAATTATTGTGAGTTAGGAGAACTTTAAAGTAGCTACCATTAGAAATACCAGTCTGATGCCTATTAAAACATTTGAATAACTTACAGATGCATTATGAGAGCAAATAAGTATATTTACTTAAGAGCGGAAATAAGTTAAATTTACTTAAAGATTCTATGTGCTGAAAGACCTAAGCTTTAATATATATTTTCATAACATTTAACTAAAATGATGACAACTGTGCATTTCTTTACAATTTTGTTGATCATTAAAATCAATGACACCTACTGATATCTTGTAGGTAGGTAAGAAATTGGTAGGTAACATGGTAAAGCATGTATTACAGAACTGAGAATTAAGAAACCTTGTTTCTAGGCTAAGGGCAGAAATGTTGCAACCCCTATAGCTCTAGAATTTGTTGTTAGGTGCAGTCAAGTCAGTATCTGACTCATAGCAACCCTGGGTACAACAGGTGAAACACTATTGTCAGTGCTTCTCTGCTGTTCATAGGGTTTTCAATGGCAGATTGATTTGTGGGAGTGGGCTGCTGGGTTCTTCTCCCAAGCCTACAGCACCTGGTTTTCCCAGGAGGTCTCCCATCTAAGTACTAATCAGGCCCGACCCTGCTTAGCTTCCGAGATCTTATCTGGGATCAGATGCCACAGGGATATGGCTGCAGGCAGCTCTAGAAATAGTGATTGTGAAATGGTGGTGGTGAACAGAACAATCAAGAGAGAATGTGTAAGTTGGGGAATGTTTATTGAAATGGCAGATTCTTAAAACCAGGTCTTAGAAAATTCTAATCCAGAACATTTGAAGTGTAGTCAAGTCATTTGCATTTTGGGTGATTCTGAGGCAGGTATTCTGGGAAGATGTTAGTTGTCTAAGGTTTACAATCCATCTACAAACAAACCTATATAGGATTTTTCACACAGAAACCCAATCTCAAGAGTCCAAGGACTTTAACCAATTTTCAAAGACAACCAAGACTTAAAAAAGGTAAATGTTATATTGCCTTAAGAGGCCCTAAAGCCCAGGTAAAAATGCCATATATTCTAGAATCTAATCTGCACCCTTTCAGGAGTTTTGTTGTTGTTGTTGTGTTGTTAGGTGCCATCAAGTCCATAGAGAACCTATGTACAACAGAACAAAACACTCCCCCACCCAGCACTATGTCAGTGCTTCTCTGCTATTCACTGGGTTTTTCAATGGCTGATTGTTTAGGGATCCTAGGCCACCTGGTCCTTCTCCCATTTTTCTGGTGCTAGAGATTTAACCCAGGGAATCATAGAGAACAGAACTCATGTGTGGATTCGATTAACAGTGGAGATCAGTGGAAAGCTAGGTCAAGACTTTGACCAAAAATCCAATCTGCATGCAATTTTAATCCACATCTGGTTTTTTAGCCCTCTAAAACTGTTGAAGGGGTGAGGATTAGATTTGAGAACATACAGTAATCCTGATCAGCAACAAGATCTCCATGATTTACAAGCTTTCTTTTAGTACTACTAGTGTCTTTTTCTTTTTCTCAGTTGTAGAGGGTCCTCTGCAGTCTTTATAAAATTATCAAATGTTAGTAAGGAAACTTTATTATACCATAGTTTTCTTTTGAAGAGATTTTGACATATATAATTTTTCTTATTTGCCCATGGCTTTTCATGTCCCTTCATCATCATCTCAAATTTACTAAAAGAAATTTTATTTTACTCATTTATTGTAGATTGTAGGACTGTAGAACTTTTTTATTTTTTAAATAACACAATAGGCTTTAGTTAAATTGTCCTTGATTTGAAACACTTATCTAAATATCTTTAGGTATCAAAGGTATTATTAAACAAAAATTAAAAATGTGGTTTGGGCTTTTGCTTGAAGTTTTGTAACGCTTACTCACTGCTGTGAAAAATGTTTCGTCAGTAAATCATAAACCTCCTTTCTTCCTCACAGAGGCACAGGCTTCTCATCACTCATATAAATGATGATGGAACTTTAAAATGTTATATAGGCACTAAAAATAAATGTTGTTGTTAGGTGCCATGGAGTCTGTTGGACTCATAATAACCCTATGTACAACAGAGCAAAACACTTCCTGACACTGTGCCATGCCCAGCATTGTCAGTGCTTCTCTGCTATTCCTAGAGTTTCTAATGGCTGATTGTTTCAGGATTGCTTGGGAGTAGATTGCCAAATCCTTCTCCTGTTTTTTTTTTTTTTGTGGTACTGGGGATTGAACCCAGGGTCTCAGAGAGTGCAGAACAGCTCTCTCTCTACCAACTGAGCTAAACCTCAGCCCCTAAAAATAAATAGTAGGAAAAACTGTCAGGAAAGGATAGAATGTGTAATCACTAATCTCTTGGTGCAACAACACCTTGTTCATCAACATGCTTAGTTATTCTAATGGTTATTATGTAGAAAAGAAAATAAAGAAATGAAGAAAAAGCATGTTTGCTGAACCATGGTAACATCTATCTAACTATTCTAATATTCTTTACTACAGAGGGTGCCAAAAAAGGAATGCACATTCTGGGATGAAAACTTTCCATTTTGGTGTTTTAAGGATGTCTTGCAGGCTTACATTCTTTTGATTAACACCATCTTTGGTGTGAATATCATACTACACATTGCTACTGTAACTCCTTTCAACTTTGAAAACTAATACATAGACAATGTCTCTTATGATGTTTATATTTTTGGCACTGCCAGTATTTATATCTACAAAGTTTTTGTCCATCTATCTGTTTTTTGCAATGCCAGGGAAGCTGAACCCAGAGTCTTATGCCTACGAGGCTAGTGGTCTACCACTGAGCTACACCCATGGCCCCCTTTTTATTTTGAGACTGGGTCTCACTAAACTGTACAGGTTGCCTCTGGCCTCGAACACCTGGTCCTCCTGCCTCCTGAGTCACTCTGGTTATAGGCATGCACCATGGCACCTGGCCATATCCACAAAGAATTTTATAAAAGAAATTCCAAATCTTTCTAAAGCAACAGTAGCATATACTAATCATTTCTCTGTAAACTAAATTGCGCTCTAGACTTTTAGTGGCTAAAAGTATAGTACATAGGTACATATCTTGTTTCTATTCATAATTACAGGTAAATAACAAACTAGGAAGTAAAAGGTAGAGCTTTTCTATCCTTGCCACTCTCCCTCAGATTAAAATATGTTGTTGTTGTTGTTACGTGTGGTCGAGTCGGTATCCGGTATCCAACTCATAGCGACCCTATGTACAACAGGTGAAACACTATTGTTAGTGCTTCTCTGCTATTCATAGGGTTTTCAATGGCAGACTGTTTTTTGGGAGTGGGTTGCCAGATCCTTCTCCCAAGCCTACAGCAGCTGGTGTTCCCAGGCAGTCTCCTATCCCCAACGATGCTTAACTTCCAAGATCTGACAGGATCAGAGGCCATAGTGGTATGGCTACAGGCCAGATTAAAATATAAAAAAAGAAAAGGGGAGACAACTTGTTAAAAGCCTCCACTGTGCTGTGAGAAGACTTCAATGTATATATTTACATATTAAGTCTTTCATCTCTAATTACCTGTTTAAGGAAGAAGTCTATTCCCCTTATGGACTTTCAAGTACATGCAAATAGGTATCAAAGGTCTTTTGTTTATGTTTTTAGAGGATGGGAAGAAAGAAGGGGTGCTGAAAAATGCAGTAGAGACAAGGCAGAATCTTCTTTTGCCCCAGTAATCAATCTTTACATCAAAACATATATAATCTTACTTTAGAATGACTCAGTGGTAGTGTATGTGATGTGTATAAGCATGCATAAGTGTGAACTGTGTGTGCAAGTACAAAGCAAAGCACTGCTAAATAGGATGGCTTGTTAACACCTGATTCTCATTTTTCTCTAGCAAAGACCACCCATGATGGCTTGGTGGGCACTCTTCAGGACGTTCATTTCAATGTATTCAGGACATGAATGGCTATATAATCTGCTTTTTAAAGTACTACTTTTCTGAAACTTATTTTTACCTAACCAGAAAGAAGGACCCTCTCCTAATTCTTCCCTGGGCTGTGCCAGGATGGGGTAGTCTTGTCTCACTCTAATTTCAGTAACTAGAGGTGATGATTCTGATGTCATTCTCACAGGAATTCCTCATCACATCCTAGTGTCACTCTCTATCCAAGATACAGAGTCCAGACAAGGTAGTGCTATTAGCCCTTTCACACCCTGTGAACTCCAGTTTAAGGATCTCTCTAAGGCAAGTTAGAAAAGTTTACCATAATGGATCTTAGACCTAAAACAATAGTGCTCAACAATGGGCTTTTAACAATAAAAAATATTAGAGCTCCTACCCTTGAAGGTGGGAGAAGGATGTGGCAACCCACTCCCAAGGCAATCCGGAAAGAATCTGCCATTGAAAACCCTATGCGGGTCGCTATGAGTAGGATACCGACTTGACAGCACCTAACAACAACAACCCTTGAAGATGCCCATTTAAAAGTTGGGTGTTGTTGATTCGAGAATTCAACAGGTATCCAGGTTCAAAAACCATTACTGTAAATCTAGGAGAAAGAAGATGTATGTAAAAACAAAAAGAGCTTGGCACCATTGCACATGCTTGTAATCCCATCTACTCAGGAGGCTGAGGCAAGAGGATCACGGGTTACAGGCCAGAGTGAGACCATTACCCAAAATAAAAAAATAGAAAAGGGCTGGAAGTGCAGCTCAGTGGTACAGTGGCTGCCTAGCACACATAAGAGGCCCTGGGTTCAACCTCCCCAGTACTGCAAGGAAAAAAGAAACAAAAACAAAAAAGTATTGCTTCAACATGCTTTAATATGCTAAGGATGAGATAAGCAATTAATAAATTAATGGTTCTATACATATGATAAACATTAAGTTATGTGTCGTATCAGAGGTGATGCTGGAGTTTGGATATATAAAACAGGAAAAATAATATATTTTCAAAAAATCATCATTGTCATTTATAGCAACTACTTATAATATTTGCCTAAGTATGAATATCAATAATGGTTATGAATATACATTAAATACATATCAAATTAAATATATAAAAGTAACTGTCAGTTTTATAAAATTAGATCACAGAAATACAGAATTAGAAAATCATAAGGCTGAATACTTCACTCTATCCATATATTATACACATTCAGATTTAATAGTCATGGTGGCCTTATTTATAATTTTAAAGAATTAAAGAAGACATGATTTATCAGTATGGTACTTTGCCATTAAACACTATAAACAAGACAACAGTCCAGTACTAAAGACCACTGCATTCCTTTTTGCTAAATAAGGAAGCACATGTCCCCAAAGTCACTTTCACTCAAACTAAGTAAAAGATATTTTGAAACATAACTGACAGTATTCTTTTGTTTAACTAAACTCAGTATAAGTACATTTTAACATATAACTTCATAAAATGTAACTCCTTATCCATATACTATTTTCATTTAGACTTTACAAACATCTCAAAAATCATAAAATTACACCTCAACTCACCTAATATATACAGTACTTAGATGCAAAATAGTTTCTATGTACAGAATAATTTTTCATAGTTTGTAATTAAAATTTCAGAAGTGATTTACCCTTATTTCTAACTACTATTCAGCTGTAGTAACTTGTGACATTTCAGCAGTTTTCATGTGTCTTAGCCTAGAGTAGGAAGTGATTTTACAAATACTCAAGTACATCAGAAAAGTTCTGTATTTAAAGGAATTCTTTGATGAAAACTTTTATTTACTTTGCAGACTGTATGTTCAGTTTTTCGTGTAACAAATTTCTTAAAATTTGGCCCAAGATAAAAGTGAAAACAGTATGCATTCTTAAGAGACAAAACATATACACTAGAAAAATAATAAAGCTTAAAACATATAACCATATAAATATTTGAGGTGGGAAACTTAAGAAAAAATCTTTCTTATAAATTACATTCATATTACCATATTTATCTGGAAAAAGAATTGTTTTTGAGATGACAGATCTAAGGTTGTAAATCAGAATAACTTGTTTTAAGTTCCAGCTATTATTTTTGTCTATAGTCTGCTATACTGTCTTTCTCCTTTACCATATGTATTGTAGGTGGGATGTTTCCTGTTGTTACTATGTCTACATTTGCAGACTCAACTTTCAAACAGTTTATTTACTTCTTGAAGTGTGATCCTATAATTGTGCTTTGCTGCCCCAAATCAAAGTTACTAAATGTGTATCTAGTCTTTCTATTTAGTATCCTCTTTTTTTTTAGAAACAAAAATCAAACCCTTCAATTATGTGTTTAAAAAGAAACATCAAAAACCAAATTAAAACATTGTAATGATAGCTAAGACAAACTCATCTAACTTTCTTATAAATCTTTATCCATTGTTGTTGTTAGGTGCTGTCAAGTTGTGTCCAACTTATAGCTACCTTCATAGGGCTTTCAATGGCTGATGGTTTCAGGATGCTTGGGATGTGGATTGCCAGGTTCTTTGTTCCCTTTTGTGGTACTGGGGATTGAACACGGATCCTCAGCGAATGCGGTGTAGCACTCTAGCAACTGGACTAAATCTCAGCAATCTTTATCCATTAGTTTAGTCAATATCTTCAATGTAATTGGAATATCCTTTCTAATTTATTATGAATTATTTTCTTATCAGACACGCTCAGGGTGAATCCATGGTAACAGGATTTCAAACCGGTATGAGACCAAAAACATCCAAGGAAAAAATGTGCCAATTTTCCAACATTTCATTTTTCTTTTTTCCAGCAATACACCATAGCTTAGTAAATTCATGATAATTAAAAGAAACGACTTTCTTTATGGAGAGAAACAAAAACATATAACCCTGAAAAGGTTTTGTAGAGAAGAAATTTAGGACTATGGTATCAATACATGTGGCTTCCAGGGTCACAGTGCTTCCTTTTAAAAGTTTTATGTAAGTATGGACTTAGTGAAATTCTGAAACACTTAATAAAGGGTAAAGGCAAACCAAAGACCATATAAAGAAAATTTTTTAAAAATTAAAAGGATGGAAAAAAGTTTAAAAGATATCATTCTTTGCATTATATTAACTATATTTAAATTCAAAGTAGCTAGTCCACTTTCTAGGCATCTTGCCTGACTTTTTTTCTTTTTCAGAGTCCTGTGTTACTTCACATGATAGATAGAAATAGACTCAGAGCCAAGTGACGTAGATCCCAGATATACCACTTGCTATATGACTTTGTATAATCCATCAATCTTTTCTGGGTCTCTATTTCTTCATCAACAAAATTGAAAGAATGAAAAATTACATTCCTTTCTTATTATCACCTAGAAATGTTCCAATGAAAACTCAACTTATATATCTATTCTTGAAGGAGCTGAAAGAATGTTTTGTTCATTTGTAGTATACATTATTCACACAAATATTTTAGTATTGATCTTCACAGGAAAGACTATATGCTCCACGTTCCTCGCCTGTCTTACTTATTGTTGAATACATGGCCAATGGAAAGCACTTAATATTGTAGAATAAGTAAGTACAACAATGAACATTTATACATTTTTATATCACTAAGAAAAACCTGAGCTTGCGTCTCAAGTTGTAGACTCTCTTTTCTAACTGTATATATGATATAAACACATGCAAAACATGTTTTTCCCCCCTCTGAAACAAATTACTATGAAAATTTTACTTTTCTACTGACTTGGTGCTAATGACTCAAAACAGTTGATGTTAGCCTTCATAATAGTCTAAAATGTCCATAGCTGTCTTATTTAAAGAGAATACCATATATTCTCAAATCCAATTGCACCCTTTCAAGTGTTTTAGAGAGTTACAAAATCAGATACGGATTAGAATCACATGCAACTGCAAATCTAATGTGCATACAATTCTAATCCACATCTGATTTTTAGCCCTCTATAACACTTGAAAGGATGCAGATTAGATATGAGAATAAATGGTAATCCTTTTCAAAAGCAGTAACTTTAAAAAAAAATTTAAACACAGCTTGCTTTTTAGCAAAAATTTAAAGTGGCTTAATTATATTAGGAAGAATGAATATAGGAAAATACCAAAAAGGACAGAAATAACATTTTGTAGAACTTGTTCACAACATTTAAACATTATTTCATGTGAAAAATAGCAGGGACTTTGTCTATATGGAAAAGGGGGCCTTCATGTGAAAATCTCCATAAATGCTGGCAATCATTAGACTAGAATATCATATTTCCAGTTTTGTTATGTTTAAGAGAAAATTCATTCTGTCATCATAGAGAAAACCTATTTCAAAGTAACTGTGAACATTAATTATAAATTTGAAATTGGATACTCTTCTATTATCTTTTTTCTAAGCAACGGTTTACAATTCTCTCTTTGATATGGTTCTGAGTCTTTTATTTCTTTCTGGATCCCAAACTGCTTATTGCTTCCTTAAACTGATGAATTATAGACAATATGCAAGAAAAAATAATCACTTATTTGAAATGTTCCCTAGTATCTTAATAAAAATGTAGATGCTAGATGGTCGTGTGGCACCACCTCCTGTAATCCCAGAGACTCAGGAAAGATTGAGGCAGAAGTGTGAGTTCTAGGCCTGAAGCAGTCTGCACAACTTAGTGAGACATTGTCTTAAAATAAAAAATAAAAAGGGGCTGGTGTTACAACTAGTGGTTGAGCACTTGCCTAGCATGTATGAGAGGCCCTGAGTTGAACTCTTCACTACCTGGGGAGGGGGAAGAAGATAGATGTTATTTACCTTATAAGCTAAGTGCTTTTTAATACTTCATTGCATAGTTCATTCTTTGAAACTTAGGATCACTGTTCACAGAAACAAATATAAAGAATCAGTTGTTTCTAGGACAGCTCACAAAAGCACATTGAACCCATAATATATAGTACTAGAATAATAACAATATGAGAAATAAGAAAGTTTTCGACCTTGTTCATCAAAGAGGGAGGAAAAAGCCAGCTGATAGCTCTAAAAAGAAAAAAAGATAATCAATCCTTAAATATGCTAAGGGATAGCTAGTTCAACACTTGACTATAATTAGTCTAATCCCAATTAAAACAATTTTTTCATGTAATCTTTGAGTGAATCAATCTTAATAAAAAGAACACACTGACAGAGTAATGAAAGTTGTAAAGAACATTTACTTTTGCCAACTAATATGTTCATGTGAACTCTCAATAGGTTTGTGTGAATTCTGTGTATCCAATCAGCAGAAAAAATACATAAGGGTCAACACCCTATAGCTTGGGACAACACACTGGCAAATGGAATATTTTGGATTCTAATTTTAGTATTTCTACAGAATTTTCCATTCTTATATTTTAAAAGGTCCTAAACTTTCTGTTATGTCTCAGTTTCTGTAGGATAAACAATAGGGGAGATTTTTCCAACTATTTCCCTCAACAGTAAGATTAAAAAATAATGTAAAGAGCCGGGCACGGTGGCGCAAGCCTGTAATCCCAATGACTGGGGAGGTACAGGCAGAAGGATCCCAAGTTTGAGACCAGAGGCAGTCTGTGTAATTTAGAGAGACCCTGTCTCTAAAACTAAAAACAAAAGCAAACAAACAAAAACTTAAAAAAAAAAAAAAGGGCTGGGGGTGCAACTCAATGGTATAGCACTTGCAAAGGATGCAAGTGCGAGGCCCTGGGTTCAAGCCCCAGTACCGGAAAAAAAAAAAGAAAAAAGAGTAAAGATGTCAGGTGGAGTGGCACATGCATGTAATCTTAAGACACTTGGGAGGTGGAGGCAGGAGGATCACAGTTTGGAGGCCAGAGACAGCCTGCATAATTTAGCGAGATCCTGTCTCAAGATTAAAAAAAGGACTAGGGGTGCAGCTCAGTAGTAGAACACTTGCCAGGGTTCAACCCTCAAGTATGGCAAAATAATAATCATCATCATCATCATCATAATTTAAAGAACTTGGCAAATATAAAATGCTATCTAAAACTGACAGCTTTCAAAGAATAGTACATTAAACTGAATTCATTTTATTCTACCACATGAAAAAATGCCAAATAACACTCCCCAAAATATAATAGCCACTATGTTTGATTATATTACAACTAGTATAGAGATCATACATATAAGCACTATAACAGTTAACACTTCTATGTCACTAAGCATGTGTCAGGCATTTTTAAAGCATATATATATATCTATATATCTATCTATATATATATACACACATATACATATACACATATATATATGCATATTATATATAGTCATTAACTTTGAGGTGGGCACAAATATTACACTCATTTTATCAATCAAACTGAGAGATAGAATATCACATAGATAGTAAGTGGTGGAATAGGAGTTTGAATCCAAACATTTTAGACCTAGAATCCAGGCTCTTAACTTTTTGGTGACATTACCTATTCAACCTAAGGAAATTTAGACAATGAAAGGAAATATATTTACACTTTGCTTTCTTAATGATAATAATAACCAAAAGCAATGCCATAAGCTCTGAGTAGGATACATTAACCAAATATGACCATTTATTGTAATTTCTCTACAATCTGAGTTCTACAACATTTATAGTTGTTGATTTTTACTAGCAAAATGCAGGATAAAACAAAGATGAATTAAATTAGGTCCTCACCTATAGGAATTCAGGAAAACTTTAGGTTTAAAACTAACATCACATTATTTTTAAAAAAGGGAGAAAAATTAAGATTTCTTACTGCATGTTTTAACCTGAAACATGGTTAATACTAATATTAGAAGCACATAGGAAAAAGAAAGGTAGCTAATTTTTAGTGAATGTCCACAACATGGTAGGAATTCATATGCACTCTAACAATCAAAACTGAGAAATGCATTATTACACTAATTTTACTGATAAAGAAACTAAAGTTCAGAAACTTAACATTTCACAAAAGATTGTGTACTACAGTATTCAGTAAATGGAACTAATTAGTATTCAAACCAAGGAATGTCTCTACATGTTGCTGTCTAGTAATAAACAGTATATAACAACTATTGTTTATCATTTATGAATACTATGGTTAGAAGAATGTAGAAACATATTTATAGGTTTGGGGCTGGGGTTTTGGTCAGTTGGTAAGGTGCTGCTCTGTGCTCTCTGAGGCCCTGCGTTTGTTTGATTCCAGCATGGCAAAAATGGGTGACGGACATGACAGCTCACTCCCAAAGTAATCCTGAAACCATAAGCCACTGAAAACTCTATAAGGGTTACTTTTGAGTCCCAACTGGATGGCATCAAACAACAACAATCTGTAGGTTCAGCATTTACGTTTAGGGATAAATTTCATAACCTTTCTTTCCCAATGCTATAATAATACAACAAAAGAAAGTGATATTTTTCTTACTTTTACATTCTTTACAGAAGTTTTTGGATAGGTATTTATAAACAGTGAAGTAATATGAAGAAATTCTTCCTGAAGTGTGTTTCTCAGAAACCTTTTTCCTGATTGTTAATTAAACACAATAATACCTATAAAATGCTTAGCACAGTGACTGGTACAAAGTTAAGTACTCAATATATGTTAGCGATTACTATTGGAAATTCAGAAGAATTACTATTGATATCCCTTGAAAGATAGTACAATTAAAAAAATCCTACCCACTATTCTTTTAACTGCCTGCAGCTGTAGCCCTGTGGCATCCGATCCCGTCAGATCTCGGAAGCAAAGCAGGGTCGGGCCTGGTTAGTACCTGAATGGGAGACCGCCTGGGAACACCAGAAGCTGTAGGCTTGGGAGAAGGACCTGGCAACCCCCTCCCAAAAATCAATCCGCCATTGAAAACCCTATGCACAGCAGAGAAGCACTGACAATAGTGTTTCCCCTGTTGTACAGAGGGTCGCTATGAGTCGGATACCGACCTGATGGCACCTAACAACAACAACAATTCTTTTAACTATCTTCATGATTCTAAGCCCTATTTGATAAAGGAACTACATGGTGAGGAGGGGCTATTATTCACTTACATCACAGAACTAGAGCCCCTTGGAATGTACTTGGAAAGATAGTAAGAAACTATAAAACAGAAGGAACACATTAATTCCTGAAAAATGCACTAGTGAATCTTCATTTCTATTTATGAGGTATAGTGACCCCTCAAGATTTTAAAATTCAGTAAACTTTCCTTTCAAACATTCTAATAAGCTGTTCAAATACTGACGGTCTATGAATCTTCAGTGGTCTGCTAGATACTACATGAAAAATGAATCAATACTAGTGATAATCTCTCATTTACAATGCTCTATGAAGTCAGGAGGAGTGGCACACACCTGTAATGCCAGTAACTTGGGATGCAGAGGCAGGCAGATTGAAACTTTGAGACCAGAGGCAACCTGCAAAACTTACAAGACCTTGTCTCAAGATAAAAAATAAAAAGGGGGCTGCGGGTGCAGCCCAGTGGTTGAGCATTTGCAAAGTTTGAGTGGGTTCAGCACCTCCCAGTACCAAACAAAATAATGCTCTATGAGTAAGACAAGAAACAAGTAAGTACTAAATTCTGGTTTTTTGTTTGTTTGTTTTATTTTCCCAGTACTTGAGAGCTGATCCCAGGGCGTTGCACATACTTTGCAAGTGCTCTACCATTGAGCTGCACCTACAAGCCTCTTTTTTATTTTTTTATTCTGAGACAGGACCTCACTAAATTGTGCAGGCTGCCTCTTGGCCTTAAACTTGTGATCCTCCAGCCTCTGCCTCCCAAATCACTAGGATTACAGGCATGTGCCACCACACTCAGCTCTAAACTCAATTATGTAGTTTTTATTCTTAGATGTCAAAAGTGTTTTAAAAAGCATGGCCTTCCATACCTGAGAATGCCAGAAAGTCAGTTCAAGATTATCTGATGAAAGATATTCAATCTTCAAATTGATACAATGGAAGAATTCATCAAACAACAGTAATGCCATGCACTCTGTCTATTCAATCAATTCTTGTGTGCATTTTTCTCTCTGTCATACAATCTAATTCATTTTAGTGAATTTTTTTTTTCGTGGTATGGGGGTTGAACCCAGAGCCTCACACCTGCATGCTTTGCAAGTGCTGGACCACTGAGTTGTACCCTCAGCCCATTTTTTTTTTTTTTTTTACTTTTTGAGACAGGATCTCGCTAAATTATGCAGACTGCCTCTAGTTTCGAACTTGGGATCCTCCTGCCTCTGCCTCCCCAGCCGCTGGGATTACAGGCTTGCACCACCGTGCCCGGCTTGATATTTTGTTTTTAACAAAAGTAATTTAATCCATTCATTATTTTAAAAATGTTTTCAATATTCTAGGCATTTCTTGAACATCTAGTTATCAGATTTTTAATTACTTAATACAGATAGAAACTAATGTCCAAAGAAGTTTAAAATGTAAGATCAACAGGATATAAAGGTAATCATTGATAGTTATAAATTAAAGCAAAAATAAGATTTTAAAAAATTTCAAGTTTATCTTTAACATCATGGCCTGAAATAGTTAATGTAACCTAGTAATTTATGCCTGCAGCCGCAGACCTGTGGCATCCCATCCCATCAGATCTCAGAAGCTAAGCGGGGTCGGGCCTGGTTAGTACCTGGATGGGAGACCACATGGGAACACCAGATGCTGTATGCTTGGGAGACGGACCCAGCAACCCACTCCCAAAAATCAATCTGCCATTGAAAACCCTATGAACAGCAGAGAAGCACTGACAATAGTGTTTCGCCTGTCCTACACAGGGTCGCTATGAGTCGGATACCGACTTGACGGCACCTAACAACAACAACAGCAACAATTTATAATCACTTCTGACCGTATGAATTACTCTAATCATAACCAAAAAGTTGCCATCATTTTGTAACTTTATTTTTTCTACCAATACATAAAAGAATTTGTAAAATGCTTATAATCTTCTAACATAAATATGCACTAGATTTGTAAATACTATGTCTTTTACTCTCTACCTTGATTTGCTTAGATATTACACTGTCCTATACTCAAGTGCCAGTTCAGGGTTTCCTCAAGTTGTTCAACATGAGTAGGTCCCTTGCCATCATTTGTTATGATCTATCTGTACCAGCCTAGTATACTTAAAGTAGGCTTTTTCTTTTTCTTAATTATTCATAGTTAATCATACGCAGGACATTCTTTTTAAAACACAAGTAGACATTTTAATTCCATTTCTTTTCTAACTTCTGCCTGATTATATTTAGGACACTATGTTACATTCAATAGTTTCCAATGTTATCTGTGTTAAAAGTGTTGAGACTTGACATTGTAACTACGCTTTTGTGGGAAAAAGCAATATGAGTGTTAGACTGAAATAAAAATGATCTCTTAAAATATTTCTACAATTAAGGTTTTCCCACTGAATATTAGTCTAAGTTTAAATATTAAACCTAAGAATAAAGAAAAGTTTTAACTACAATGTCCTACAATTTGGACCCTACCTCATTCCCTAATAGCATCTTTTGTCATGTACCCTCTCTTGCTCTAAACTTCTACCATACTGACCATGTTAGGTACTTGCTCCTTCCCTGCTCAGGACCTCTGTATACGTTCTTTCCTTAAAGGAAACTCTTTTCCATCATGATCTAGTTAACTCTTACTCAACGGGATAATGGCTAAATAAAGTTTTCCCTTGGCCAGGAGCGGTGGCACAGGCTTACAATCCCAGCGGCTTGGGAGGCAGAAGCGGGAGGATCACAAGTTCGAGACTAGAAGCAGTCTGTGTAACTTAGCAAAATGGGCGGGGCAAGCAGCTCAGTGGTCCAGTATTTGCAAAGCATGCAAGTATGAGGCCTTGGGTTCAACCCCTAGTACTGCAAAACAAACAAACAAACAAACAAAAAAAAAACTTTTCCCTTGATCCCCCTCATTGGGGCTTTTAGAAAGAGAATTCAGCCAAATAAGAAGTATCATGTACCTTTCTACAGCAACTAAAAAGTCTCAATTTTGCATTTATTTGATAACTATTTGGTTAATATCCTTCCCTAAATCTAGGATATAAGTTCCAGAAGACCAAGGCCCATGTCTATTTTTGCTCACAATCCCAATGAGCAAAAAATAGGTAAAATACAGATTTATTGAAGATAAAGACTGGCAAACCACTGGTAAAAAAGAGACAACAAACACCAAGTCAACGACAATAATGTAATTTTAAAAGAAAAAATCACTATTTCTTTTCTGCTGAAAACAAGATACTAAGCCATATTTGGTAGAGTTAAGTATGCCTATTTTCAGAAGGGGAAAAAAATAGTTCACTTCTTGGTGGTAAGAGTAAGATGCCATGACAATTTACATGATAGGGCCACTTGGAAATAAATCAGATGTAAACAAAATTTTTAAAGTAAATGAAGAAAACATAGCTATATCTTTCTGTCACTTTTAGTATTTATTTATACATAAAATACATAGTTTTAATTGTGTACTATTCACAATTGCTCACAGGATTCAATCTGGGTATGAATTTCAATTATGAAAATTTCAATTATGAAAATGGAACTTTTTACAAAGTTCCTGTTTTGCATGTTTCAGTCATCTAAAAAATAAAAAGTACTTGGTCTTCAAAACTTGTTTTATTTTTGTCCTCTACACAAACCAGTAGCTGAATATAGAAAATATTATAGAAAGTTTAAGTAACTATGCCATCTGTATTTTGAGTGAACATGTAATAATTTGGATCACTGATTAAAATAATGTTTTATCTTAGACTCATCTAGTCTATCTTATCTGAGACTGAACCCTAATGTCTACTTTATACATGACATCCTTCACCACCACCAGGAGCCCGTGTACACAAGTGGATTTTTTCAATAAGAAGCAAAATATTTAGAAATCAAGATAGATTATATCCACTGTCCCTTTCTTGTCTTTTCTCTCTTACATTATTCTTACCAACTTCACTCTGTATTAAGCTATGACAATTTTTAGCAAATTCTAAATTTCTTCGAGGTACTCATGTGACTATTTAGCTAGGATTATAATTTTTCTTGGGCTGGGATTTAGCTCAGTTGGTAGAGCGCTGCGCTGCAGTCTCTGAGGTCCCGAGTTCAATTCCCAGCACCACAAAAATGGGAGAAGGACCTGGCAATCCACTCCCAAAGCAATCCTGAAACAGTCAGCCATTGAAAACCCTATGAGGGTCGCTACGAGTCGGATACCGACTCGACGGCACCTAACAACAACAACAACAACAATAATTTCCCTGGGTAATTTTTTTCTTATCCCTTTAATACATAAGTATAAATTTTTCATTACAAAATTACTACATGAATATAAGCTTATTAATGGAAACAAATGCAAATAGTGCCAAAACATATATAATATCAAGAGTTCTTGAACCTTCTAGCACTCCAGATACATATTTTCTACACACAAAAAACAAAATTTGGCAGATGCCGTCCAGACCTTTTCTTAATATATTTACATATATAAGGCATAAACTCTTGCATTTATAATATATTTGGTACAAAATATGCACTATATTTGTGGAAATATACATTCTTAAACATTACAAAAATAACATCCTATACATCTGTACATCCTATACATCTATACATCTTTACATAAATGGGATCATACTGCGCATATTATCTGACTTTTCTACCTAGTTCATCTACCTATTTATACATCTACCTATTCATCTACCTACCTATTTCATCTTAGAAATATACCCAAGTATTTAACCTACAAATCTAAATTTTGCATGGTTGTCCTTAGTCCTTCTCTTTAGATATCATAGGTATTTTTCCTAGTTTTCTATCTTATTTCAAAATAAAGGGATTGTTCCTCTCAATGCCCAAAAAAGTAAGTCATGCAGACCTTTCTTTCCATTGTAATATTTACTTAAAATATCTTACCATTATTTCATTCAATAGGATTTTCATCTTTCCTAAATAATGTGTTGCCAATATCTGCCACACATTTAGACTTCAATAAGAAATATATTTATACCCATGATAAATGCATAAATTTAGTCAATCAAGGTCTAAAATTAACAAAAACTAAAATTTAGCTTTATCAAAAAGAAAGCAATGTATAAAGGAAATATGCCTATTAAATATGAAAACCAAACACATGTACAATTCAAGTCACTTTCTGACTGGCCAAGGTAAGCTGTACAAAAACAAAGAGTCAGTTGAAGAAATGTTCTTAAAGAACTCTTAATAACTTTAAAAAGAAAAAAAAATTGAAAGCTTACCAATGTACTTAAAACACAGAAACCACAACAAGTGTGAGCAACAGACCAGAAAAGCAATAAAATTCAACTAAAATATGTGCTATCTAGGCCTAGATTCCTTTCACATATATAATACTAGAGAAATGTGATTGCTAGTTTTATTTTGTACTAGGCAACATATTATTACATTCTTCAAGTTGGAAAGGGGATTCAAATCAACTGAATTATCACAGTAATAAGGAATATAGAATATTAATTTTAAAACAACTAAGCTAAACCATTTAAATAAGCAATAATATAAAATATTACTATTGTTGTTGCTAGGTGCCCTTGAGTTGGGTCTGATTCATAGCAACCCTATGTATGTACAACAAAACAAAACACTTTCTGACACTGTGCCATCCATGCCTGGCACTATTGTCATTGCTTCTCTGCTATTCATACAGCTTCCAATGGCAGATGTTTCAAGAGTGGACTGTCAGGTCCTTTTCCCTAGCCTG
Organism: Pedetes capensis; assembly: GCA_007922755.1. Lineage (NCBI taxonomy): Eukaryota > Metazoa > Chordata > Mammalia > Rodentia > Pedetidae > Pedetes > Pedetes capensis. The sequence goes on along the minus strand of VMDO01010508.1, from coordinate 15,121 downwards.
CCGCACTTAGTATTCCCAAGGACTAACTAGGCCAACCCTGCTTAGCTTCCAAGATCAGGCAACATCAGATTGTTATTATCCAAAAAAAAAAAAAAAAAAAACCCAAAAAACCGCTGAGCTTAGTGGCACATGCCTGTAATTCCAGCACTTGGCAGGCTGAAGCAGGAGAATCAATGCAAGTTCCAGGTCAGCCTGGACTATACAGTGAGACCCTGTCTCAACAAAAAATAAACAATAACAAATTGTTACAAAGAAAATACTATACTACTTCTAGTAGAATACAAGCTTCATTTTACATTTTTATGAAAGGATTAAATGTTACTATCACTGGAATTAAAAATAAGTATTCCTCAGTGTCTAGTAAGATTTAGGAAAGGACTATGTTGTTGTTAAGTGCCCTAGAGTCAAGTCTACTCACAGGGACCTTATGTACAACAGAATGAAACACTTCCTGACACTGTGCCATGCCCGGCATTATGTCAGTGCTTCTCTGCTATTCATAGGGTTTTTCAATGGCAGATTGTTTGGGGATTGTTTTGCCAGGTCCTTCTCCCATTTTTGCAGTGCTGGGGTTCAAACCCTGGGCCTCAGAGCACAGAGCAGCACTCTACCAATTGAGATAAACCCAGCCCAAGAAAGGACTATAGCTACATAAAACTACTACCATCATTACTAGTGATATTTCTAGCTAGTATGAGCTTTCAGATATATAGTAAACTGAACACTGCAGCTTTAATTGATGTTTGAATTTTATAAACAGTTACATGTCTGTTTCTGGCCTGCATTCTAATACCATCAGCAGAACAGAGATGGGAAGCATAAACAAACCTTTTAACTAGATTACAGTCTCTAAACTGGCCAAGAAAACCTTCAGCACAAACTCCAGTGTGATAAAAGTGGAAGAAAGAAAATAATTTTGGAATAATATTTTTAAAAAATCAGCAAATAACAAAACCTCTAATGTCTGTCATTAGAGGAACGTGTATTTGCTTTTCTAAATATTTTGATGTTATGCAATAATTATTAATGATATTACATTTAATTTCCTAAACAAAAGCACCCCTCCCACTTTTTTTCTATACAGTTTTTTTTAGATAAGCATATCCCAAGTAAGGAAGCTATTTAAAAATCAATATTTCCTTTTGTTGAATATAGAATACTTTCATTTTCCAATATCAATAATATAGTCTAAGTTATTATTTTTTGATGCTAATAATATTAAGAATATATGGATTAATTAATAGCCAACAGATTAGTAGACATTTCTAGACTCAAGGTATATAAAAAACAATAGCTGTGACTACATGGATAAAGTGAAATATAATTTAGCACTCCATTTTATGAAACATTTCTGTTTACTTCTAAAATCTGAGATACAAGCATTCTGTTTAAAAAAAAAAGTAGCATAAGAATCCAAGCTTAACACTAGCACCAACAGAAAAATGTCCTCATTGCTGGAATCTTGTTTGGTTGGCAGGAAAGCACCAATGTGCAAAATTTTTCACAGTTGCATGGTTGGTGATTAATTTACATAACTCATTTTAGTCCTTTAAAACAATATATGCTAGTAACCTCTTCAAAAACACAAAATTTAAGGCTGGCATGGTGGTGCAGGCTTGTAATCCCAGTGGCTTGGGAGGCGGAGGCAGGAGGATCACAAGTTCAAGACCAGAGGCAGTCTCTGTAATTTAGCAAGAACCTGTCTCAAAAAGTAAAAAAATGGGCTGGAGGTGCAGCTCAGTGGTCCAGAACTTGCAGAGCATGTCCAGAACTTGCAGAGCAAGGCCCTTGGGTTCAACCTCCAGTACCACAAAAATAAATAAATAAATAAATAAATAAATAAATAAATAAATTAGTTACAAGTTCTCTAAGGAAAAGTTATATAGAGCAACATAATTAATGACTCAAATCAAAATCTGTCACTTCCAACTTTGAATGTATAAGCTTTATACCAAGTTCAATATCTTTAGCAATGTTCCTGTCCAGCTACATTAAAAGATAAACCTTACCACATGTGAAACCTGTAAACATTTCACCTTTTTTCACTTTGAAGACTTATACTGAGTTAATCCAACTTCTGTGATACTTCATGGTAGATACAATTCAGAAGAAGAGTAAGAATCTTTACTTTCAACTGAATTACTTTCAGGTTGTGCAAGAAAATTATTTGTGACCATTAATTATTCTATCCCACTGATTAGATTGTTGTTCTTAGAAGCCAGTAATCATTTACAAGAAACTTTCCCTTCTGAACTATAATAGATAATATAGAGTATTTCTTCAGCACTTAAGAATGTTTCCAATGCCAGACACCCTGGCCCACACCTGCTATCCCCAGCAACTTGGGAGGCTGAGGCAGGAGAACCACAAGTTCAAAGCTAGAGGCAGCCTGTGCAATTTAATGAGACCCTGTCTCAGAATAAAAAATAAAAAAGGGACTGGGGATGCACCAAAGTGGTAGAGTGCCCTGCGTTTAATTTCCCAGTACTGCAAAAAATAAAAGTAAAAAATGTTTCCAAACTCTCTAGGTCATAATGCACTGACATAATGTTCACAAGATGATAGTCAACATAATTATATAGTATGAATTTGTATTTACTTAGGATGGACAAGAATGTTACTTTATTAATAAAACAGAAAAAAATGTTTTAATTATTCTTTCTTCTTAAAAGCAAAAGATGTAAAAGTCAACTCAGGTTAGTTAGATTAAAAGTATTTTAATTCAGTAGTTGTTTTAAAGATAAACTATGTATAATTTAGCCATCTAGATGAATCGAGTTGTCCATCCTTATATGAAAAATATTTGAGTTTTATACAGAAAAGAATACATTACATTTAATCCTGTATAAATCATGTAATTATGAAAATATTGTATGATAGAGGCCAGAAGGTATGTGTATACATACATCAAAGAACTTGTTGTTGTTAGGTGCCATCGGGTCGGTATCCGACTCATAGCGACCCTCATAGGGTTTTCAATGGCTGAGTGCTTCGGGATTGCCTTGGGAGTGGATGGCCAGGCCCTTCTCCCATTTTTGCGGTGCTGGGAATTGAACTCGGGGCCTCAGAGACTGCAGCGCAGCGCTCTACCCACTGAGCTAATATAAACTCCCTTTTGTTTAGAGGTGTTCCACTATCAACACAGCCATCTAAAAACTTCTATAAGAATTATTCATTGTGTTACATATTGTTGGAAACCCAACTTCATATCACAAAATGCTAAATGTAACTGCATATGTTAAAGGAAATTCAGTATAAAGAAGGCCCAAATGTCATTTTTGCCATATAAAGACTGATATTATGTATATTTTAAGTTACACATCGGTCTGCATCTATGTTCCTTATAAAGGATTGGGGTTTTTTGCTTGTTTGTTGTACTTCTCTTGCTCACTTTCAGAAAATTCCTATCATTCTACCAATAAGCTATTGCGGATATGATTTTACTAATGTTTCTCAGTGCCAGATCAGGAAAAACTCTACTATGATTGTGTTTTGAATTAGCAAGTGTCATACATCTGATGTAACAGAGTACTTTGCTGCTATATAATGACAAAATATTTTGTGGTAAGTAATTGGTTTCATCATTTGTAATATTGAGACAATAATACAAAGTTCACAAGGACTACTGCAAGGATTGAGTAAAATTGACATATTCATCACAATACTGTATATATATAATAAATGGTAACTATGATTATTATTAAGCCTGTAGCCATAGCCCTGTGGCATCCGAGCCCATCAGATCTCAGAAGCTAAGCAAGGTTGGGCCTGGTTAGTACCTGGATGGGAGACTGCCTGGGAACACCAGAAGCTGTAGGCTTGGGAGAAGGACTTGGCAACCCCCTCCCAAAAATCAATCTGCCATTGAAAACCTGATGAACAGCAGAGAAGCACTGACAATAGCGTCTCCCCTGTTGTACAGAGGGTCGCTATGAGTCGGATACAGACTCGACGGCACCTAACAACAACAACAACAACAACATGAGTATTACTAAAATAGAAATTTGAAAATGAATGTGAAACAGATTAGAATTTCCCACTCAGGAGTCTATTTACCTTCCTAAGATTATACCATCCAGCAGAAGCATCACTTTCATTTTTTCAACTATTATTCTAAAGCATATATGGTAATGAGGATGAAGTGAATGCAATACTTTGTTCTTCTATTTTTCAATTACATATCAAAGCTATGACAAGAATGGAGATAAGATACTTTGTTTTTGAAATATCCATCTAAGAAATTTCCAACACATTTTACTAAGGCGATAGAAGCAATATTACGCAATCAAGATTAAACAATGCAACTGTTTTAGAACTAAAAATGGAAAAGTTTCTTATGAGGTTCATTCTAGTACTAGTACTTCTAGTATATACTAAAAATTCTGAAACTCCTGAAAAGTATATAGTAGTTAATGGGTAATTAAATCATGGTGTTAAATTTGCTTAAAATATGATTGCAAAAATTAAAATTCAAAACTAAAAACTCAAAATGAAAATGTGCAGTGTCTTCCAGTAAACCATGAAAGATAGCCTGTTGTATGACACATAAATAGAAAGTTACTTTTGAGAAAAAAAAGTGAGTTTGGAAAAAATTTAATAACAGGGTTGGTCATCTTCAAATAAAAGAATTGCGATTAGTAATAAAAACCCAGTAATGGTAGCCACATAGATATGTTCTTGGTCTAAAATGAGTGAACTATATACAGAATAGAAATCCCTAGAATATAGCATTAAGTAAAAGTTTCTTTGTATCTTTCTATTTTAATACAATACAGCAATAACCTTTTAAAATATGCACTATCCATGTAACGGGCTAGGGTTTAGCTTAGTTGGTAAAGTGCTGATACACACTCTCTCAGCATCTGGGTTGGATCCGCAGCACCAAGAAAATGGGAGAAGGATGTGTCAATCCACTCCGAAAGCAATCCTGAAACAATCAGCCATTGAAAACCCTGAGGGTCACTATGAGTCAGACCTGACTGGACGGCACCTAACAACAACAACAGCATCCACCTAACAGTATCCATTTTGTTAGTATAAAATGTATTCAGGTAAATCAAAATAAAGATATGACCAATACACTTGTGGAATACAATTAAGAAATCTCTTCACATTAAATTACAGGGACCATCCTTGCTTTTCAGATGCCTAGCACAGTGCCTAACAGACAATGCTCCATAGATATATAATGAATAGCTAAGTACAATCTGTTTTGCACATGCACTCAACATTCAGTCAAGTTTACATAGGTTGGATATAGGCTCTCTGGCTGACTTCATGGGGTCCCACTGATGACTAGGAGTAAATCTTCATATCCATAGAAAACTGTAAAGTTGATAATTGTCTGGGTAAGGACCAAAAAAACAAAGTCAGGGAAACATGTCACCTAAGTTACAGTTGCTTTATAGAGCTGGTAATAGCGGCCTAATCATTCTAACAACCTATCACACCACTCACTCAATGAAATGAAATTTAAATGCATCCTGAAAAAATATTTTTTTTCAGCTTTCATTTTTCTTTTTCTTTTTTTCCTTAAAGTTTTTAATTAGTGTACAATATAGCGGGTTTCATAATGGCATTTTCATACAATTTTATTGTGTACTTTGCTCCTGTTCACCTCAAATATATTTCTAAATGGAAATTTTGTCATTGTTTATTCTAAATAAATCACTTTTGTCAAATTCCTTCCTGAATAAAGAGTAGAAAGTAGATTATAAATTATTATGAGTAATACACTGTTAATAATATTTAATTTGACTGTTAATTAGAAAAAATGAGAGCCACCGTAGAGATAAAGAAAAAATTCTCAAGAACAAAAGTTTCATGGTAGTGAAAACTGTAGCAGGGAGGAAGGGGAAGAAGGAGAGGAAAAGAATCTCATATTTCTTGGGGAAAGAAATTCAAATATGTCTAATTCTAAAACTAATATGGACCATGACAAACTACCAGCAGGCCCTACTGTGCATCAGGCATTGTGCTGAGAGTGATGGACACAGGTTTTGACAAGATAAAAATCTTTGTCCTTATGTAGTTCATTAAGGCAAGAGCACAAGTAAACAGTTATAATACAACATGAATTCTATTTCTTTTTATAAATATGAGACTTTAATATAAGAGTAAGAAATATATTTACTGATTAACTGGAGACTCCAGGGAAAAATAAGCATTAGAGAAAGTTGAAATAATTCTCAAAACTGTAATAATCCATGAGTAAAATACTCCTTTAAATGATCAACAACAAACTAAAATGGACAAAATTATAGTTCTAGAGTTATGTACTCTAATATTCTTAGGAAAATATGTCTCCATACAAACTATTAAGTAATGTATACAGAATTGTGCATGATGGTTTCAATTCTGACAAAGGACAATGAGGTAGTGTAGCACACAGTAAGTGTTGAGACCTGAGTTCTTTGGTTCCTGAGTTGCCCACTCACAGGCCTTGGAACTTTGGGCCAGTTCCTCAAGCTCTCTGAATTTCAGCATTAGGGGAAAGGAAGAGTTAGATAAAGTGACCTCCAAGATATCATCTAGTTGAAAAATTACCATCCTAAAATATTAATAGTTTTTAATGCTTAAAAAATAAGCCACAATAAAAATATAATAAAAGATTTCAACCCATAAGTCATCCAAATTAGAGAAAGACTGGAATCTTCCAGTTTCATGAAGGGTTACCCTGGGGGAGGTAGGATAAGGAAGGCTTTCGAAGAAAACACAAAGTGAAGGCATTAAACTCAAGACTAAACTTTAACTCAGCTGCCTACTAGGCAACTATTACCCCACTTACCTATATAATTCACTTACTTAAAATTGACTTCTTCACTAAGTTGTACTTTTTATCTCTTACATGAAGGTTGCAGAGGTTTTAATGTGAGAACAGACAATCTTAGGTGGACCTGGAACAGTAGTACTGATGTTGGGAAAAAAACTTGAACTTGGCACAGATTTCTGCTAAAGTGCACCAATTACATCTCAGAGAAAGGTAAGAAGCTGTTCAAATTATAACAGAAATGAGAGAAGTCCATATTGTTTACTGCTACACAGCTTTTCTTATGTGTAAATGTCTACTTTTGCACACAGTTGGTAATTAAATTTTACAGAACAAGTTTCTACATATGCAATGCTTTTCAGCCACTTAAATATGAGTATAGTATGTCTTGGCTTTACCATCAAAAAATTAAAAGCATCATCATGTCTATAATATTTACATCAAGCATCCTTCTACATTTATATTTCTTCAGTCTTTTCTAGTTGGTCATATTGTTGTTTCCATATTGCCAATCTGATCCCAAAATTGGTGCTTTACAGAGAGTATTTTTTTGCTGACATAAATTATGGGATCAGAGACACTAACGCAGTTACCAAATAAAAAATAAAAATAAAGTGCACGCATGAGAGAGAATATGTGCATCCATCTTCAAGGAGAGGATAAAGAACCGTATATATGAAACAAAATACCACTTCCCCAACATAAGCCTAAGTAAAAGGCCTATATCAGAAACATATTTTGTAGCAGTTGTGAAATAAAATACAGCACTGAACGAAAGCTATTCACTAAGAACATTCCATTTAAAAACATAGTGATTTTTATCACGATTGTTATTCTATAAAGCTAAATCTGAATTTACTTTTCAATTTGTATCTAACTACAATTAATATACTAACTACAGCTTTATGATTTCTCTGACTCATGAAAACATATTTTAGAAATTTGTCTCCTTTCTCATATAGTGAGCAATTTGGTTCAGTACCCCGAGAGATGAAAAACTCATCTCAATTTACAACAGTAAATAAATAATTCAGTTAAAATTGAAAGAAGTACCAATCCAGCAAACTATTGATGATGGAGAGATTTGGCCTTCCATGTAGCCAGAGCAACATAAAGTTTTCAATGGGGATTACTTGTTCAGACAAGTTACAAAGATCAGAAAAACACCCAGTTAATTATGAAATAGCTAATATTCTCATGTTATGGAAAATAAATACTTGGAACATATGTGGTGAGAGAAAAATACCAGTGGCATTTAAACTTTAAGCATTTTGAGCTTTGAACTTTATATACTCACACATGAAACAAATATTTAACAAAAAAGCAATAATACAAGTCAAAACCTAACCAAAGGCCTCTATCAACTAAGAATTTGAAATATGCTATGAAATTCAGACAAAACGAAAAACGTTCAAATTGAACCCCTAACACAAAAACCAGTCAAGTCCTCCAACCCTAAAGTCAATATCCAAACCACCTACAGAAGCAAAAAGGGGAAAACACTCAGATCTACAAATGGATAAGCGTTCCAATACAATCCAGATCCCGACATTTTCCCACTCCGAAACAAATGCAGTAGAGCTTTTCCTGGGGAACGAGAAAAAAAAAGCTCTCCAAATGAAAAATTTTAAGTGACATCTAGAAAGTGTGCCTCTTTCTCTTTCCCTGGCGCCTCATTGGAGGAAGGAGGGGGTTGTTTTTGTATTCTCCCCCACTGGAGCAAGGCACAATCAGATGTTAGCTGGAGGAGAGAAACCACTTTTGACAACAGCAAATAAAAATAAAAGTGCCCTTCCTCCCGTGACAGGATGGACACCCCACCTCACACATCCCTCTCCACTCCGACCCCTCCTTCCCTCACCCCCCAGCACCACCCCCTCCTCACCCCGGAGCTCCACTGCGTATGAGGTTTGGTGCTACTGCTGCCCCGGAGTGAAAGTCAGAGCCAGAGGAAGGCAACGAAGCCCCCACAGACACACTTACCTTTCCTGCCCCCCACTTTTGAGTGCCTTCCCAGGAGCTGTGGAGGATGACACAAAGGGTAATAAAGGGGGGGGAGTGGAGGAGGAGGAGGCGAAGGAGGAGGAGAGCTGGGGAAGTGGCTGCTCCTGGGTGTAGTGAGATGTCTCCAGCCAGGGCCAAGCAACAGCAGCAGCAGCAACAGCAGTAGCAGCAGCAGCAGCAGCAGCAGCAGCAGCAGCAGCAGCAAAGGGTCTGTGTTGCTAAGAGGCTTTTGGTCTCTTTCTCTCCTCCTCTCACGGCCAAAGAGGAGGGTGGAGGGGGCTCAGGAGGGAGGCGAGTGGAGGGGTGAGGGAGTAGGAGTCGTGGATGGGGGTTTTCGAAGAAGAAGAAACTCCTTCTCCTTCTCTCTCAGGCTCAATCCCCCTCTCAGGGCTCGGAGCTGGAGGGTGGGGGAAGGAACTCAGTCGCCTTTCCCCCCACCCCCCTCAATTCAAGGTTGAAGTGGGGTAAAATTAGTGTCCTGTCCCTTTAAAAATAGAAATAAAAGATGCCCCCCCTCTGCCACTGCCTCTCTCTTCATCATCAGCTGCTGCTGCTGCTGGGGTCTCTTTGCTTGGGGGGGAGGGGGGGTTCGGGTAGAAGAGACGGGAGGCACTCACTGCGCATGTCCCTCTCTGACGGGCGGCTGGTTGGTTGGAGGCAGGAGGAGGGGGAGGGGAGGAAATGAGATGTTTTCCCAGAAGGCGCTGAGGCGCTCCCGACCCGGAAGACATTGTAGCAGAGGGTAGCGGGGCGGGGGCGGGGAGAGGGAGGAAGTCGATGTTCTTTAACACTCCAGCTCCCTCCTCCCTCGTAAGGGAAAGTGGAGGAACGGAAGTGGGCGTGGATGGAAGTGAAAGGAGGTCACGTGTTTGGGCGGGAACGGGGCGGGCTGGGAGAGGTGGTGCTTATGCGCGGCATGCCGGGAGTGGTTGTGCACAGTTGGCAGCTGCAGGTGAAGCTGATCCTCAGGTCGAAAGAGATCTCGTGAAGCTATTTTCGCCGTCACTGGATCCTGGTTTTACCCCGGTAAAGGCAGGCTTTTCTGCTCAAGGCGGTACGGGGTGGGCTGGCCTCCCAGGGAAGGTCAGGGCGCCAGTGACCAAAGGCGAATCGAAAGTGGGAGGATTGAAAGCAGTTGAGACTGGAAATGTGGGAAGGGGGGCAGGCTTGTCTAGGCCAGGCAGGCCGAAACCAGGCGGGCTCCTTTCTCTTCGTCAAGGGACAAGTGCAGCGAGTGTTGAAGAGACTAGCTGCAGGGGATCGTGGCTGTGGTGTGTGGTGGGCTGGCTGTTAGAGAAATGGGATCGGTTGGACGGAGCCTCGGGTGACTCAAAGGACTTCCTCGCCTCAGAGCAGGTGACCTATCCGGGAAAGAGAAGCCTGGTTTGTGAATTTTGACCAGCTGCATCGTTAGCATTGCTTATGTTGGGTAGTGTGCCCTTCATATGATCCTTATCTTACAACCTTCCCTGGAATTCTGAAGAGGCTTTGGGGAAGGAATAGGCAGGAAAGGCTTAAGTGGTGGTTCTCCCCGTCTCTTGCGCGTTGCTGCAACATAGATTTTGCCGGTTCTCTGTGAGCGATGCGTAGGATTGTGTCGTCCTTCCTATTGAGTTTTACAATTGACAGACAGGAAAGGAACATCATTAAAGTTTTCCCTTCCTATAGACTAGATGAAAAACTTTTAAATAGAGGTTTCGATTTTTTATACTGAAATAACACTTTTGCACATTCATTTTGAACAATTTTACTAAAAAAAATTAAAAATTTTCAGTTATCTTTTGTAAAGGTACTTTGGAGGGTCATCACTTAACGTGAGATTTCACTTTTATTTTTTGCGGTTCTTGGGGGTTTGAATCTAGGGCATCCCACATTCTTTGCAAGTGCTCCACCACTAAGCTGCACCCCCAGCCCACTTTTTATTTTTTATTTTGAGACAGGGTCTTTTTAAATTACTTAGACTGACTCTGGCCTAGAACTTGCCATCATCCTGCCTCAGCCTCCCTTGTTTGCTGGGATTATTGGCGTGGGCCACTGTGCTGGGCTAATGTGAGTTTTTTTTTTTAAGTAAAAATCCAAAATTCCTCATGTTTATTGTGTCAGTAATATTTGATTCTGTAGAATGGGTTCTTTAGGGCACACTATTAATTAAAGTTACAATTTTTCTATTTTACTTCCTGCAAGTTTTGGCAGTGGATCTTATTTATGCATCATTGCTTAGTGCTTACTCCTTTCTTTGTGTGCAGTAACCATGTTAGATGGAATTAAAACTAAACTCCAGTGCCTTAGGAAGTTTATTTTTAAACCAAATCTCTGATGCATTGTACTAAAGTATGCCTTACATATAATCTTTAAATCTTTTGTTATAGTAAGGTACTAAACATAAAGAAAAGTACACAGCATAGTTACATAATATAATGAACAACAACATAAAGTGAACTCTGCAGCGACTACTAGTCAGGAACTAGAACATTGGTGGCACCTGAGAAGCACCCCTCGCCCATCCGTTCCTGACTTTACCACCCACCCCCATCCCTTTTAATCCTATCCTGATTTTTGTGGTAATTACTTACCGCTTTCTTTATAGTATGTTTTAACTATGTACGTCAATATTCCTAAAGAACATACATTTAGTTTTGCTTGTTTTTCTGTGGTGTATCAGTTTGTCTTTATTTTCTTATGCTGCTAAGATTTGACCATATAAATACATTTAGCTGTAGTTACTGTATTTTAATTGTGGTAGAGTAATGTCTATAATGTAGTAAGTTTGTAGGAATAAGCCACAATTAATGTTGTTGTTAGTCGTGTGCAACTCACAGTGACTATAGGTAAAACAGAAGAAAACTGTGCCATGTCCTGAGCAGTGTCAGTGCTTCTTTGCTACTCATTGGGTTTCCAGTGGCTGATTGGTTTGGACCGGGGCCTTCTCCCACTTTTGCTGTGCTGAGGATCCAACCCAGGGCCTCAGCACAGAGCAAGCGCTCTACCAGCTGGTCCAAACCTCAGCCTACAGTTAATGTAGCTAGTCTAATATTAACACACATTTGTATTGTGTTCAGTTTTTAGCAATTATGAACAATGGCATTATGAATATTCATACAAATGTATTCTTAAGCACATAGCCATGTATTTTTGTACTTGACGTGTATTGTCAACTTCACTAGATCATGCCAGACTTTTCTTTGGCAAATACATCATTTTATACTCCCACAGCTGTTTATGATAAATCTTTAATTCTGCAGCCACACTAGCAATTATGTTTCCGTTTTGCCACTGTGATAACGGTAGTTTTACCTTATTGTTGTTTTTAATTTGCAATGCTCTGGTTACTAATGAGGTTGACACTTTTGAAAAACTTCCAGAATTTACTCTTTCTGGAATTGTGTTTTTAACCATCTAAGTTTTGTGCAGTTTCTCTATTTTGTTTTACTCAGATTTGCAGTATTGTGGCAGAACTGGCAATACTCTCTGCTTGGAGCCTTACTGTCTTTCTGGATAATCACTTATCTTCATTTAGGTGGTTATTGGGTTGTATGCTATTATAGTTGCTTGAATTTTATCTGTAATTTTAACTGCAGGACACAAGCTCTTTATTTGTGCTGTGTAATACCATAGCCACTAGCTGCATGAGGCTTTTGAGTGCTTGAAATGTGGCTAGTGTGACTGATCAAGTAGATTTTGTGGATTTTAGTTTTTTTATATAGGATCTAGCTATGTTGCCCAGGCTTGCCTCCAACTAGAGATCCTTCTGCCTCAGCCAATCAAGTACCCAGGGTGGGAGGACACATGCTAGTGTACCTAGCTAAATTTTTTGTTTCATGTAGTGTTAATTTAAATTTGAAAACTAATACTTGTTTGAGTTATTGTAAAACCTTTATGTTTGCACTAACTTGGATAATCTGCTTTCTGAAATGTAAACTTTTTATAAAAACATAGATCAAGTATTTTAGATAATTTAGCATGTGAAATGTGATGCTCTGTAAATTTAAAATCAATATTAGATTTCAAAGACTTAGTATGTAAATAGAATACCTCAGCTTCTCACCTGTTGAAATTATAATTTATCTTTTCTGCCTTTTTTAATGTGCATACTTGAAAATTAAGTTATTTATACGACATGTTTATGTTGGACAGCAGTGTTCTCAGTTTTCAGTGTTGAGTTAGATGTTCCTACGTATTTACCACTTTCTTTGTTCTTAATGTTCTGCATTTCTGTCTGTTCTTTGGGGATCTTTTTCCTTTTCCTTGAGTACCAACTTTGTTGTTGTTGTTGTTAGGTGCCATCCAGTCATGTCCAATTCATAGTGACCCTCATAGGGTTTTCAGTGGCTGATTATTTCGTGATTGCCTGGGGAATGGACTCCCACATCCTTCTCCCATTTTTGTGGTGCTGGGAATCAAACTCAGGACCTCAGAGACGACAGAGCAGCACACTACCAACTGAGCTAAATCCCAGCCCAGGTAACAACTTTGGAAGTTTCTTAGTACAGACATCCCATTGACCAATTCTCTTAACTTCTTGTTTACTTTATAAACCTTCATTTTTCCTTCAGCCTTGAAGAGTGTTTTGTGAGTATTAAATTTTAGATTTGTGGTTGTTTTTGACCACTTTGAAGATATTCCACTATTTTTACCTTTCATTATTGATTTTGATAAGTTGGTTGTCAATCTAATTCTTGCTGCTTTAAAAGAAATCTTTCTTTTAAAATATTTTGTTTGAAATAGTTTTTCTGTTTCACTAGGATGTTTTTGTGTCCAATTCTTTGTCCTGCTCATTGACATTCTTGAGTATTGTTCATTGACATTCTTAAGTGCAACATTGTCTTTTAAAAAAATAGTAGCTATGTTCTTTCTGTTTCTGGTTAGCTGAAAATTGCAATTATGACTTTGATTGGTATAGTATTTATAGTTCACTTGTTGTCTATGACAGATAATTCCAGTTCCTAAACTTTTCTTTCTGAAGGCTCATGATGTTTTTTTCCTGTGTGTCTATGTGCCAATTGTTGTCTTTGAAAAATTATTTGGAATATGTGAGTTCTAGGATAATGCTATCTTTGAGAAGGCACATTTTTCTAGGAAAGATGCCTAGACTTTTCACCAGTTCCAAGTCATTTATTCATATTCAAGTCTTGGAATTCTCCCTGTCACACACATGACGTGAAGTTGGACTTAAAATTCATGTGAGTTCTACTTCCAGTTTTCCCTTATTCTGATGCTCTTGCCCTTAATATTTCAACATAAATTGGGTGATAGTTTATCTGAATATCCATCTTTGTTGGGACTGTGCTTTGACCTTTTCCTATAGTCCAGCAAAATATCCAATGGTTCAGCAAATGTGTTTGTCAGCCTTCTGGATAGGCAGATGTCCTCAGAACAAGAGAGACTGGGTGTGGGGCTTATTTCTAGTTTAGCTTCTCCAAGATTTTGGCATATAAGTTCACAGTCTTATTTTTTTATTTCTTTTATCATCAATGTTTTTGTTGTTTGGGTTTTGTTTTGTTTTGTTTTTTTAGTTTTTTTGTTTTTGTTTTTGTTTTGCCTCAGCAAAAGTGGTGCAATTTATGATTGCCACAAATAGAACTCTCATCTGCTTTCTTTTCTATTTTTATATATGACTGATAAAAGTACTTGATACTTTTGAATATGTGGAGAGGATATGTTAGCAACCAGTAGATGGTTTAGGACCAAACAAATGATAAGTATTTAGAAACTATATAAACACTGAATGGTCATCTAACAAAATATAAGGATCAGTGAGAGGATGGTAATTATTTACTGCTATTCTTGCTAACATTTTTTAACCACCTATGTCAGCAGCGTGGGCTGGAATTTAGCTCAGTTGGTAGAGCACCCCTCTTCAGTCTCTGAAGTCCCAAGTTTGATTCCCAGCACTGCAAAAATGAGAGAAGGATGGGGCAATCCACTCCTGAGACAATCCCAAAACAACCAGCCAATGAAAACCCTGTAAGGGTCGCTATGAGTCATACATGACTGATGGCACCTAACAACAACAACGACAACATGTCAGCAGCAGTATAACATTCATTTTCCCTATGTGTTTTTAACTATATATAAACAAATTATTGTTGTTGTTGTTAGGTGCCGTCGATTCCGACTCATAGCGACCCTATGTACAGCAGATCGAAACGCTTGCCGATTCTGTGCCAGGCAAACCATCTTATTTATGTTTAAGCCCATTGTTGCAGACACTGTGTTAATCCATCTGGTGGAGGGTTTTCCTCTTTTCCGTTGACCTGCCACTCTTCCAAACATGATGTCCTTCTCCAGGGATTGTTCTCTCCTGACTACATGTCCAAAATATGTAAGACGCAGTCTGGCCATTTTTGC
>VMDO01010507.1:0-71406 GCA_007922755.1 Pedetes capensis | reverse complement strand
TGATTCATCCAGTCTTGAAGAGAAGGATTCTTTAGCCGTGTTCAATTCTGATAATTTGGATTGAGTATCAAGCAAAGTGGCTTGATTTTTCTTAATCATTTCTAATTGGGATGACAGAGCAGCTTCCAAATTAGAAACCTTTCTTTCAATTATCTCCAGTGTATTTTTAGTATTTGTCTTTATTTCTCTTAGCATGTTTATAACCATGACTCTGAACTCCGACTCAGAGATCTCTAGTAATTGCGAGTCATTTGTGTTTGTATGATCTGTGAAGCCTTCAGCTCCATCCTGCCCCCTTGTGGTTTTAGTGATTTTATTTGATTTTCCCATAGCAGGGTCCAGAAAACAGAATCTACCAGTCCAACTCCGGGGAGGTAAGGGTTAGGGAGGCGATAGATTCCGTTTCTCTTTTGGACACACAGCCTCAGGTCAGCGGTCAGCAGTCAGGTCCTCTGACCCGTCCTCACTGCACCCAATGCGATGTTTTGATGCGAGTATTTGTCAGGTAATTCCTCTACAAGGTATGTTTATTGCAGAACTATTTTTTGAATTCAATTTCATCTCTTTAATTTATAACTTGCTTCACTTTTGTTCTCTCTAACTTTAATTTTTTTAAAAAAGCCTTCAATAAAGAATATTCCTTTCCATTTTACCATGTTGTTATTGTCAGGTGCTGTCAACTCAGGTCCAACTCATAGTGACCCTCAGAGAGTTTTCATTGGTTGATTGTTTCAGGATTGCTTCAGGAGTGAATTACCACATCCTTCTCCCATTTCCATTTTGCCATATTTCTATAAAAATAAACTTGAAAATGTCTACCTTCATAGACTAGACTATTGGGTCTCAAGAAAAGAAAAAAAAAGAAAAGGTGAGAAAAGAAAATAGAAAGGGGAAAAAAAAGGAAAGGAAAGGAAAAAGGAAAAAGGAAAGGAAAGGGAAAAAAGCACAGAATATTTTCCTTATTATTGCAACACTATTCACAATAGGCCAGGCTATGGGATCAACCTTAATTTCAAAAAATTAATGCATGAAGAAAGAAAATTTGGCACTTATACACAAAAGTCATGAGATATTGTCACGAAACTACTTTCTGTTTCTATGAATTTCCTTATTCCGAACATCTAATATAAGTGGAATAATGAGGCCTTTCATGTCTGGCTTCTTTTGCTTAATGCAGTGTTTTCAAGGTTCTTGTGTATTTTGACATGCTTCAGTACTTCAATCATGTTTATGGCTGAATAATAGTTTTGGAAGGATATAGAACATTTTTTTTATTCATACATCAGTTAATAGACATTTAGATTGCTTTCTTCCAGGAATATTGGAGCACAAATTTTTGCTGAGACATGTTTCATTTCTCTTGGGTATATTCCTAGGAGTGGAATTTATGGGTTGTAACTCTTTATTTAACATTTTGAGAAACTGTCAAACTGTTGCCCAAAGTATGGTACCACTTTACATTCCCACCAGTAATGTATAAGGGTTCTGATTTCTCCACATTTTCACTAACACTTGTTACTATCTTTTTTATTATAGCCATCCCAGTAAATATAACATGGTATCTCATATTGCTCATGATATATTTTTCTTAATGAGTAATGATGTTGAGCATCTTTTGCATATGCCTAAGAGCTCTTAGCATACTTTCTTCAGAGAAATGTCTGTTCAATCTTTGGTTCATTTTTTGTTGATATATATGTGTGTATATGTGTGTGTGTGTGTGTGTGTGTGTGTGTGTATACATATATATATATATATATATATATATGGGCTGGGAATTAGCTCAGTCGGTAGAGTGCTGCGCTGCAGTCTCTGAGGTCCTGAGTTCAATTCCCTGCACTGCAAAAATGGGAGAAGGACCTGGCAATCCACTCCCAAGGCAATCCCGAAACAGTCAGCCATTGAAAACCCTATGAACAGCAGAGAAGCACTGACAATAGTGTTTTCCCTGTTGTACAGAGGGTCGCTATGAGTTGGATACCGATTCAACGGCACCTAACAACAACAACACATACACACACACACACACACACACACACACACACATATATACATACATACATATATATATATTTGCACATTCTGGGCAGGAACTCTATCCCCACCCCTTGTGTTTTTGAGAAAGGGTCTCCCTCCATAGCTTAGGCTGGCCTTAAACTTGCCATATAGCCCAAGTGGTCCTCAAACTCATGATTCTCCTGCCTCATCCTCTTGAATGCTGGGATTATAGGTGTGCATCTCCCTACTTGGCTACTGTCCATTTTTATGCTGATTTGTCTTTTTGCTATTGAGTATTAAGAGTTATATATATTATGCTTTTTATGGAGGGAAACACTTTTATGTTTTAAATTATAAATGTAATAAATACTTATTGCAAAAGAAATCAGAAAACAGTTGTTGTTGTTGTTGTTGTTGTTAGGTGCTGTCAAGTTGACTCTCACTCATAGTGACCCTATGTACAGCAGATCGAAACACTTCCCCATTCTGTGCCAGGCACACGATCTTATTTATGTTTAAGCCCATTGTTGCAGACACTGTGTCAATCCATCTGGTGGAGGGTTTTCCTATTTTTCGCTGACCTACCACTCTCCCAAACATGATGTCTTTCTCCAGAGATTGGTCTTTCCTGACTACATGTCCAAAATATGTAAGATGCAGTCTAGTCATCCTTGCTTCCAGGGAGCACTCTGGTTGCACTTCTTCTAGGAGAGATATGTTGGTCTTTTGGCAGTCCATGGTATATTCAATATTCCTGTGTAGCACTATAATTCAAAAGCATCAATTCTTCTCCTATCTCCCTTATTCAATGTCCAGCTTTCACAACCATATGATGCGACTGAAAATCACATGGCATGAGTCAGGCGCACCTTTGTCTTCAATGTGACATCTTTACTTTTCAACACTTTAAAGAGGTCTTTCACAATAGTTTTTCCCAATGCAATGTGCCTTTTGATTTCTTGGCTGCTGCTTCTCTGGGTGTAGATTGTGGAGCCAAGTAAAGCAAAATCTTGGACAACCTCAATCTTTTCTCCATTTATTGTGAAGTTGCATACTGACCCAGCTGCAAGGATTTTTGTTTTGTTGATGTTCAGTCGAAATCCATACTGAAGGCTATGATCTTTGATCTTCATCAGCAAATGTTTTAAATCCTCTTAACTTTCAGCAAGCAGAGTTGTGTCATCTGCATAACACAGGTTGTTAATGAGTCTTCCTCCAATCCTGATGCAATGTTCTTCATAAAGTCCAGCTTCTCAGATTATTTGCTCAGCATAGAGATTGAAGAGGTATGCTGAAAGGATACAACCCTGATGTATACCTTTCTTAACTTAAAACCAGGCAATTTTTCTGTGTTGTGTTCAAACAACTGCCTCCTGGTCCATGTACAGATTCCTCATCAGTTCAATTAAGTGCTCTGGTATTCCCATTCCCATTCTTTTCAGTGTTATACATAATTTGTTATGATCCATACAGTCAAATACCTTTGAATAGGTGACAAAACACAGACATCTTTCTGATATTCTCTACTTTTGGCTAAGATCCATCTGACATCAGCAATGATGTCCCTGATTCCGTGCCCTCTTCTGAATCTGGTTTGATTTTCTGGCAGTTCTCTGTCTATATACTGCTGCAGTCGCTTTTGAATGATCTTTAGCAAAATTTTACTTTAGTGATATTAAGGATATTGTTCAATAGTTTCTGCATTCAGTTGGAATGTAGAAACTATTTCTTAGGAATATGCACAAATATGAATCACTTCCAGTCCATTGACCAGGTAACTGTTTTCTAAATCTTTTAGCATAAACAAATTAGCATAAAAAATTGAGTGCTGCATCTGTTTGTTGAAACATCTTTATTGGTATTCCATCAATTCCTGGAGCCTTGTGTTTCATCAATTTTTTTCAAGGAAGCTTCCTCTTCTTCCTTCAGTACCATTGGTTCTTGATCATATGTAACCTTGAAATGGTTGGTCAACTGACAATTCTTTCCGGTATAATGATTATGTATTCCTGCCATCTTCTTTTGATGTTTCCTGTGTTATTTAATATTTTCACTGTAGAATCTTTCACTATTGCCACTTGAAGCCTGAATTTTTTTCTTTAATTTGTTAAGCTTGAGAAAAACAGAGCATGTTCTTCCCTTTTGGTTTTCTATCTCTAGCTTTTTGCACATGTCATTATAATATTTGATTTTGTCTTCTCGAGCTGCCCTTTGCAATCTTCTATTTAGTTCCTTAACTTCATCATGTCTTCCTTTGTAGGGATGAGGCATAGTGAGGAAGGGAAGAGACATGACTCTGAGACTGCTTGGCTCAAGGCTTATCTAGCCCACCTTGAGTCCTGAGGTGCACCCAGGACTCTTTTATGACTTGCTGTGGCACACCTGGCTTGAGTCCATGTGACTGAGACCAAATGGGTAAAATGGTCCCTAATGGCTTACCACTGGCACACCTGGCTTGAGCTTTTGGGCTCAGCCCATGAGGTCCAGCCCATGAGGTGAGGCAAGATGGCCCCTGACTGATGAAGCTAGGGAGTGTCCCTCCTTGAATTTCATGCCACGTCATATCACCCGATATAATTTGTTTGGTCCAATCACCTGATGTCACCTAATTGGCTAACCCAAAACGTCATCATGACATCACGAATTCTGATTGGTTAACCCAAAAGGCTTATAGGCTTGGTGCACAGGCACAGACCTTGAGCTGGATGAGCAGGAGTTAGAGAGCAGACAGCTTGAAATAAAGTTGAGTTCTGAGTTACCATCCACCCAGCTCCTGGAGTGGTGTGTCTCCATAAGGACTCAATAGCAGTGGGCTTGTTGCATGTGGGGTTTTGGTTCCTGGCCAGAAGCAAGCCCCACATTCCTTTTGCTTTAGCTGCTGAGTATTCAAGGGCAAGTTTCAGAGACTCTTTTGACGTGTAATTTGGTCTTTTTTTATTTTCTATCTTTTTGCTTTCCTCGCGAATGTCTTTGATGTCATCCACAACTTGTCTGGACTTTATCATTAGTTTCTAATGCAATAAATATGTTCTTGAGATAGCATCTGAACTCAGACATACCCAAGGTCATACCTTAGCTCTTTTACACTTGTTCTAATTTTCTTCAGTTTCAGTTTGAATCTGCGTATGAACAATTGATGGTCTGATCCACAATCTACTGGTTTTGTTCTGACTTCTGATATTGAGGTTTTCCATCATCTCTTTCCACAAACGTAGTCAATTTGGTTCCTGTATGTTCTATTATGTGAATTCCATGTGTATATAGTCACCATTTATGTTGATGGAAAAATGCAATGACAAGATTGTTGGTCTGACAAAATTCTATCATGCAAGTTGCAGCATTGTTTTGTTTACCAAGGCCATATTTTCCAACTACTGAGCCTTCTTCTTTGTTTCCAACTTTTGCATTCCAGTTACCAGTAATTATTAGTGCCCCGTGATTGCAGATTTGATCAATTTCAGACTGCAGACACTGGTGAAAACCTTCTCTTTCTTCATTTGTGGCCTTAGTGGTGGTTGCATAAATTTAAATAATAGTCATAATAACTGGCCTTCCTTTTAGGCATGTGGATATTATTTTATCACTGACAGCATTGTACTTTAGAATAGATCTTGAGAGGTCTTTTTTGATGATAAATACAACCCTATTTTTCTTTGAGTTTTTATTCCCAGCATAGTAGACCATATGATTATCTGAATCAAAATGGCCAATACCAGTCCTTTTTAGATCACTGATGCCTTGATGATTTATAATTTTTCTAGATTTATACAACATACCTTTCACATTCCAGTTATTAGTGGATATTTACAGTTGTTCCTCCTCCTTTTGAGTAATGCCATATCAGCAAATGGAGATCCCTGGGGCTTTACTCCATTCCTGTTATTAAGGTCGATTCCACTTTGAGGAGGCAACTCTTCCCCAATCGTCTTTTAGTACCTTCCAAACTGGAGGGCTCATTTTCTGACAGTGTATCTGACAGTGTTTCTTTGACATTCATAGACTTTTCAGCTGTTAATTGTTTTAGGAGTGGGCTACAGGGTCCTTCTCCCTACTCTGCCTTAGTCTGGAAGCTCAAATGAATCCTGTCCACCATGAGTGACCCTGCTGGTATTTCTAATACCAATGGCATAGCTTTTAGCATCACAGCAACATGGGATCCCTCACAGCATGACAAGCTGACAGACAAGTGAGGGATTGACTGCAATGCTGGGGTTTTCTAAGGAAATAATTAACTATGGACAAAAGTTTGCAGTACACTGATGTTAACTGAAACCATGTTTATAATATCAAAAACTTAGAGAGAAAACCCTAAATGACCATCAATAAAGATATTGTTTAAATGAATCAGGATTCACCTATACAATGAAATACATCCACGGTGACTCTGACGTAGTAAGTGAGGTGGAAGCATAATATATATATATATATATATATATATATAAAATTTGGAAATATTTTCTCCAGTTCTGTGGGTTATCATTTTAAACACAAAAGCTTTTAATTTTGAGAAAGTCTGATTTAGACACCTTTTTGTTTTATTGATTATGCTTTGCTTTTAGTGTTGTATTCAAGAATCCATTGTATGATCCAAGGTCATGATGATTTCTATCTATATTGTCTTCCATGAGTTTTGCAGTTTTAGCTCTTACACTTAAGTCTTTAATACATCTTAAGCTCATTTTTGTATGTGGTGTGAGGTACATGTCAAATTCCATTCTTATACATGTGGATATCTGGTTGTCCCAATAGCATTTGTTAAAGAGCATACTCTTTCTGAGTATTCTATTGAATTGTCTTAGCACCCTTCTTGAAAATCAATTGATACCTGGACACCATGGCACACACCGGTGATATCAGTGATGCGGGAGGCTGAGACAGGAGAATCAGAGTTTGAGGCTAGACGCAGCAACTAGTGAGACCCTGTCTCAAAATAAAATATAAAATGTGCTGTGGGGGTGGCTTATTGGTACTGCACTTGCCTGGCATGTACTAGGGCCTGAGTTCAACACCCTAATACTGCAAAAATATTTATAATAAATGTATATATTTATTTTTGGATTCTCAACTTTCAAGTCCACTGATCTAAATGTCTTACTATAGCTTTGTAGTTAGGTTTTATTTGTCTTTTTCAGACAGGGTCTCACTATGTAGCTTAGGTTGACCTCAAGCTCCGAATCCCCTTGCCTCAGCCTCTGGAGTGCTGGGGTCCCAAGTCAACACCACTACACCTGGGAGTAAGTAAATTTTAAAATCAGGAAATGTGGGTCTTCCAATTTGTTCTTCGTTTTCAAAATTC
This sequence comes from Pedetes capensis, assembly GCA_007922755.1. Classification (NCBI taxonomy): domain Eukaryota; kingdom Metazoa; phylum Chordata; class Mammalia; order Rodentia; family Pedetidae; genus Pedetes; species Pedetes capensis. Next base: position 64,112 of record VMDO01010507.1, on the reverse strand, counting down.
TTGTTGTTGTTGTTAGGTGCCGTCCAGTCGTGTCCACCTCATAGTGACCCTTATAGGGTTTTCAATGGCTAATTGTTTCAGGATTGCCTCAGGAGTGGATTGCCAAGTCCTCCCATTTTTGCAGTCCTGGGAGTTGAACTAGGGACCTCAGAGACTGAAGAGCAGTGCTCTGCCAACTGAGCTAAATCCCAGCCCCAAGATTATTGAGTCACTCAAATTCCATATGAATTTTTGGATCAGTTTGTCAATTTCAGCAAAAATGGAAGTAGCTGGGATTTTGGTAGAGATTGTATGGCATCTACAGATCAATTTGAGGACCCCTACCATCTTAAAAATAGTAATTCTTCTAACTCTTGAACACAGAATCTCTTTCCTTTTATTTATCTCTTCTGTAATTTCTTTCAGTGATATTCAAGGTCAAGTCAATAATTGTTCTTCATTGAAACAAACAGGTTGATATTTTTGGTGGTGCAGAGACATAGAAAAACAGAATGAATTAAATTCTCCTCTCTCTCTCTCTCTCTCTCTCTCTCTTTCTCTCATTTCTCTTGCCTTCACATTCACATTTTCTTTCTTTTCTTGACCTCATTGTAAATCACCACAAAAACATATTTTTTTCAATATTTGAAAGAAGTCTTATTGTTGACTTTTTTTTTGAGATAGGGTCTTGCAGTGCAGCCCAGGGTGGCTGCAAACTCACAATCCTCCCACCTCAGTATCCAGAGTGTTAGGATTGTAGGCCTTCACCATGACACCTGGCTTAGCAACATATTTTAAAGAATAAACACAATCCTGGTAGAAACCACAGCACTATTCACAATTACTAGAGACACAAACAACAAAATATGTTTCTTGTGTATCGACTGTACTTCATAATAGAAATATCAACTCTTTTAGGAGTCAATATAGTCTAATAGCAACATTCTTTTGTTATAATTGGTAAGCCAGCAGATGATCTTAAGCTTTCTCTCAATTTCTAAATATGAAGTCCACTTACTCAATTGTTGTTGTCAGGTGCCATCAAGTCAGTGTCAGACTCATAGCGACCCTATGTACAACAGAGAAAACACTATTGTCAGTGCTTCTCTGTTATTCACAGGGTTTCCAATGGCTGACTGTGTTTTGGGAGTGGGTTGCTGGGTCCTTCTCCCAAGCCTACAGCACCTGGTGTTCCCAGGTGTTCTCCCATCCAAGTACTAACCAGGCCCAACCCTGTTTAGCTTCCGAGGTCTGAGGGGATTGGATGCCACAGTGGTATGGCTGCAGGTCATTTACTCAATTAGTCTTCTTTATCTGTAGAATTCTGTGAATTTAAACCCAATCTCCCTCTCTCTCTCTCTCTCTCTCTCTCTCTCTCTCTATCTCTCTCATACACACACACACACACACACACACACACACACACACACACACACACACACACACACGGTTAAGCCCTATTAGGGAAAAAGAGATGTTTACAAAAGCAGAATCTGTTCTTTCTAGATGGTAACCATGTAGAAAGATTCCACACACTATGAAACAGTTTAGTAGCAGTGTAGAGGGGCCCATGATGATAATACTAAATTAGACCTAAATGAGAGATTGCTCAAGGAAGGAATGGCACACAGGAATCCTTGAGTTGGCCCTTGCCTACCACATACTTTCCATCTTGTAGAAAATTTTCCATATGAGTATTTTGAATTAGGAAAGCCCTTTTGGGCACCCTAAAATGCTCTCTTCATGTGTAGTCTTCTTATGGGTTCATCCTTGCCTACTAGGTCTTCATGGCCATTATTTTAAAGATGCCCTTCCCGGCATGTGCCTCCACCAGTATGACATATATCCTACCACCAATATTCAGCTCTTCAGTGTTCCTACCACCCATCTTCTCAACTTCTTATCGTGGCTTTTCTGGGCTTCCTGGGGTTATAAAAGCCAGTGATTCTGCTGATGCATATTAGCAATACCTAATTGCTTCAAATGCACGCCCCCATAGTGAACACTTCATATTTTATCTCATATCTTTACTCTTAACAAATAATCTTTTCTTTCATTTTTGGTAGTTCATACAGCATGAATATTTCTGCCTAAATACATGACCTACAACCAATTTCTCATCTTTTAGTTCCAGAGTAAAATGTTTTCCTTCTTAAGCACTAACCTCTCAGTTTGTACCTCTCTTACTTTGGCAGGAAGCTACTTTCAATGAATAAATTCCTACCTTCTAAATATCATTAATATCTATCCATAGATCTCTGTCTCTCCATGGGGTCCTTTCTTTTACTTTTCAAATGAAATAGAAATAACAAACCACCTTTTTTGACTCAGGTATCCATTTTGATCATTGCCTTATTTCCCTCCTTTGTTTCCAATTTTTTTGAATATTCAGCTTGGCACCATTTCCCTCCCTGTTTACCCATTTTCTTCTCAATATCACAAATCTGGCATCAGCCTGCACCACCAAATTGTTTCTTATTCCTTTTTTCAAATTGCATCCCATGCTTCTTCTCCTCCTTATGTTCTGTGGGGGTTTAGTACAGGGTTTAGCACTTTTAAGAGTTGTAGAGTAATGCCTCTCTGGCCTGTTTCTACCAGTCATAGAAATAAGGCACTCTGAACCCCTTCTTATCTTTGGTTTTCCTGAAATTTTCGATGACCTCTATAAAAAGCACTTCTCTGGGTCTTTCCTTCTTCCACGACTTCTCCATTTTACCTTCTTAGCTAGTTTCTCTTTATCCTCTTAATCATTGGAAGAGAAATTTGTTGTTTTGCATGTTCAGCATCCATTTAAAAAAGATTTGTATTCTTGACTTGCATTTGATGGTGTCTGTTAATCACTAGTACTATTGGAGCAGTGCACAGAAACTATCTGAAACTTAGTAAAACTGGAAAAAATATTTCAGTTTTGTGCTAAAAGCCTTTATGGATATTTGTTACAATATTTTTTTAAGTTTTATTCTAATTTATGAAACTTCAATAGGGATCAAATTGAGACAAAAACAGAGAAGTTCCTTGTCCTCTTTTAGAAACTGAAATGTTACTTTATTCTTGAGTTTCATAGGTTGGCATCTTTTTGACCCCAAACCAAATTTAAAGACACATAAACAGGCAGGCATGGAGAGCCAGCATGTGCCTCCACCAGTATGACATATATCCTACCACCAATATTTAGCTCTTCAGTATTCCTACCACCCATCTTCTCAACTTTTTATCGTGGCTTTTCTGGGCACATGCCTGTAATCCTGGGCACATGCCTGTAATCCTACTACTTGGGAGGCAGAGACAGGAGGATCACCACAAATTCGAGGCCAGCCTGGTCTACATAGATAATTTTATATCAGCTGGGGCTACATAGTGAGGCCTTGTCTCAAAAAACAACAACAACAAAATACTTTTAGCATTCACTTTAGATTCTCATTCTCTAGCCTTATTTAGTCAAAGTATACATTGGTGACCTCAGAAGAAGTTTCTTTAACTGCTCTGGATAAGGTCAGTGCTGAAAGATGGACTCTGTCCACATTTCTTACTTGTAAGCTTCTGCTCATTTGGCAAATACTAGTTGAGCGCACTCGGAATGGCTTCAGATGAAAATGATTTTTGAACTGGATCTCTGAAGCTGTTTACTAGGTAAGGGAGGTCTAAGGTATAGTGAGGAGAGCATGTGAGAAGATGCTCACGGAAGGAAAGAACAGGAGCAGAGGCGGAGGCTTATGAAAGGATGTCATATTTGAAAGAATAAAAAGAGTTCTGTGTGGCTGTAATGCAGGATAGAGTAGTGGGAGATTAGGCTGGGAGCCTAGCTTGAAATTAGACTGGAAAGTGCTTTGTGCCCCAAACAGTGATTGAGACAGGACCCAATAAAGACTGGGAATTTTCTATTTTTAACTTGATTGTAGTTATGCATGTGTTTGCTTTATAGTGGAGTATTAAGCTGTATTTTATGTACTTCTGTGTACATGTGTTATGTCATAGATAAAACATTTATGAAAAAGAGAAAGTAAGAACCTTATTAATTTTATAATATATATTAGTTAGATATGCCTGCAGCTATAGCCCTGTGGAATCTGATCCCGTCAGATCTTGGCTAAGCAGGATAGGGCCTGGTTAATACCTGGATGGGAGACCGCCTGGGAACACCAGAAGCTGTAGGCTTGGGAGAAGGACCTGGCAACCCCCTCCCAAAAATCAATCTGCCATTGAAAACCCTATGAACAGCAGAGAAGCACTGACAATAGTGTTCCCCCTGTTGTACAGAGGGTGCCTATGAGTCGGATACCGACTCAACGGCACCTAACAACAACAACAACAAGTTAGATACACTTTGAAATAAAGCACAGGAACAGTTCTGGCACACAGTAAAATGTATAAAAATCACTGTGTATTGTTTTTCTTTAAGACAACTTCTTTTCTATTCCTGATTCCTAGCTGCCTTTCCAGAACAACTCTAACAGTGTCTTACAGAAATCTTCTAGGCACTTAGTTATACCTCCGTGCACATGATGAATTGTCAGTGATGAGGTAGGAGCTGTACCTTTTCTATTCACGCACAAATTCTTGACATCAAGATCTGCAAGTGATTCAACACTGTATCCCTCCACTCTGTGCTTAAACCAGGACTTTGAGCATAGGAGGAGGTCAGTACACATTGGGAAAGAGAAAGAATAACTGTCATAGTTTAAATCTGAATGTCCTCCAAAGATTTGAATGGGTTTGAATGTCTGGTCCCCAGGTGGTGATGCTGTTTGTGGAAGTCATAGAACTTTGGGAGCGGAGATCCTTGCTTTGCAGAAGCAGCTCCAGTGGGGCAGGCCTTTGGAGGATTTTACCTAGACCTGCAGCCCTGGCCACTCTATGCCTCCTACTCCACCATGATGTGAGGTTGTTTGCCACAGGTTCTGCTGTAACTGGCACCACACTTGCCTTGCCACCATTATGGACTGATCCCCTAACTGTGAGCTTCCAGTAAATCTCTTCCCGCATAAGTTTGTTTTGATTGGTTTTTCGCTACAACAACACACCAAATGACTAATGCAATAACCTTCCTGCTTTCCCTCAAACTGAAGCTATGGTCAAGGCAGCTTCTGACTTTAGCATCTGTATCAGAGGCTCATCCTAATAGAGTTGATACCTTGCTGCAAGAGTGCAACAGTAGCCATGTGGCCATATTCCTCCACATTAAATGAGTAAGAGGCAAACCAGCCTCAGAGGATATTTGGACACAATTTCTTTGATAATCTACCCAGTATAAGCTGTGTACATCTCCAGCCACTTGATATTTTTTTTGTATGAGTCTCTTCTTAACCTTAATATGTATAATGTCACTGAGAATCCCTAGGCAGAAGGGCTAAAGAGTACTAAGTCTCATTATGTTAGTTTTACCATAAAACTGTTATTGAAGAGGAGATGGAAATAACAGGATACTTTATGAGAGCTCTGGGTTTCTTAAGCTCTCTTGTGGCTCCTAACGAGAGCATAATCACAAAATTATTATAGGGATTTTTTTCTTCAACCAATAAAAATGACACATTTTTCTGAGTCTGAACTAGAAAACAACTTTTGCATGTCCCTGCTGTCATTTACCTGCACATGGTGCAAGCACTTATTTTTGGTTCTTAATGAATGCACGAAGCTTCTAATTATTTAGGGATGTGATTAAATGAGTTTCCCAGTGACTTGGTGTCGCAGGAGAAATCTTTTAATTTGCACACTCCTACGGCTGATGTATCTTGCAAACAGTGACTATTTAACAATCCCCATCGCCACTCATTTGCCATTGCTACTCCAACTCATTGACTTTGAAAGTTTTAATAGTGCCTAATGAAACTTTTAATTGTCACTGATTAGTGTTTAGGCTTCCTGAGGCAGGCTGCTAAGGGAGAGACTGGATCTGCAAAAAAGTACCTCCAGAAGTCTTAGATGAAGATCATATGAAGAACAGAATTTCCTTATCTCAGTCTTTCTTCTGCTTCCTCTTTTTCATGAAGGGCTCAGTATCTATTTTTGAAGATCTTCCTCACTTACTTTTCATTTTTATCTTATCTCAGATGCCTGTTAGAAATCCACAAACCAGAGCACAAATGTGAAGAACATAATTTTTATCCTAAGTTCTGACAATATAATTTGTAGTTTAAAAACTTGAAACTTTTACCTTTTCTTGCTCAAGTCTCACTAGCCATGATTTGAACCGGCCCGCGGCTCAATCGAACGGTCCCTGTGGGGGAGGGGTGAGTGGAAGAAAGGAGACAAGGGGACAAGTCTGCAGTTGCTGATCAAGTCCGTTTATTGAACGTCATACAGGGGGTTTTATAGAGAGAAGCAAGAAGGCTGGGTCTGCTACTCACAGAGAGACTTGGCTAATTGCTATTGGATAAGCTGTTGCTGAGGGGAGTACTCTAAGAATAAAGCAAGATGAAAAAATACTAGCTGGGAAAGCTGCGTGCCTTGGCTCCATGCCTGGCCATTGACCCAAGCATGACCTTCCCCCAGTCCCTGATATTGTTGTTCATAGCCCATGTTGTACTCCTTCTTCTGGTTTTATCTCAACAGCAGGTCTCGCCTGTCTGGGAATTCTTCGTTCCCAACAATGATTTACCTATTTCAGGGTGAGACCAAATCTCTGAATTTCAATGGGTTCAACAGCCAATGTCAGAACATGAAAGTCCCTGCGCCTCCATATTAAAATATGGTTATGTAATCTACATTCAATTTGGGATAATTATAGGTAATGAAACTTATAATCACAACTGATTTTCAGAAAATTGTAGGCAAATGTTAGTGAAGCAGAAAATAAATGGAAAAAGAGTTAGTGTTTGTTTTTCTCAGTTAACTAGGGTGAAGTTCCAGGTTTGATATACTTCTTAGCATCAAGGAAAGAAAACTGGAGAATTCAGCAAGATGAGCATGTCAAAAATAAATTTGGACAGGGCCTATGGATACACAGAAGTGGAAAAAAGAATTAAGTTCTTGCTGGTATAGAGAACTTGACTGATGATAGATATGACCACCACAAAAATCATTCTGGCAGTTCTTTAAATTTTTTATGCTGATGCAGTTTTTATCATCTTTTTCTAAACAATTTGTGTTGCTCTGCATTCTTTCTCAATTGTCCTTTAAGAGAGCTGGAAATGATTTAATTAAAACATTTTGGGGAAGGCACACCTGTAATCCCAGCAATTCAGGAGGTAGAGGCAGGAAGATCATGAAGTTAAGGGCAGAGGCAGCTTGTGTAACTTAGTGAGACCCTGTCTCAAAATAAAAAGTAAAAACATAATTTGGGGGTGTAGCTCAGTGGCAGAGTGCTTGCAAAGCATGTGTGTGAGTTCCTGAGTTCAGTCTCCCCAGTACTGCCAAAAAATAATACAAACTAACAGAAAAAGAAAACAAAAAAACATTTTGGGAGAAGTCCAGTATATTCATCGGAAACTACTAATAAAAATTCATCTGCTATTTTTCACTTGTCTTTTAGTTGCTGCATTAGTTAATTTCAGTAAATATTTAGGGAATCAATGACTATGTATTTGCTGAGCATAGAAACCATTTGCTAATTGTAGCAATTTTTTGGTTCTATTTGGAATAGGTTTTCCAATATTTTAAATCTGATCTATCAATTTATTATAAAATGCAATTAACTATGCACTTTACAAATCAGTTTGCCTCCTGCCCATCTTGTACCATATGTATGCTCTACTTTTAAGGCCAAAAGTCACATAGTTCATAAAATAACGGTCTCTGTCTGTGCTAGATGAATTTTTCCAGGCTGAGGTCTCTTGTTTCTCTCTTTTTTTTACCCTTCCTTTTTCATTTGTCCTTTTTTTTTTCTTTTACATGAGGAACACATCTCCCACCCACCTGTAATCTAAATGAGATCACTCATTACCTCGCAGTACCAGAGTGACAAGTTAGAATATTGGTTTAGGCAATCCCTCATTTTAAGGCACCTAAGAGTAGCTGTCTGTCTTTCCCATTCTTCCATATATTTGTATTAAGGGAGAAGTTTCACATTAGAAATTGTGTCATTTTGGCCTACGTAGGGTTATAAAGTCAGATATATTATAGACACAGCAGGAGTGACAAAAATGATCTCACCTCTCCTATTCCCTGAACAAGAGCACATCTTTCCTGGGGGATAGAACTGTGAGACTAAAACAGGGAGAGAACCAGAAAGAAATAACAAAGGCAACAAGGATTTATTTCATCCTTGGAAAGTCTCCATCTTTTTGTGCATTTATCTATTTACTTATCCAGCTTACAGTAAATAAAAAAAAAAAATCAGCAGTTAGGTAGCTGTCATGGGGATGCACAGAAATATGTTTAAGTTCAGAAGTGAGGTTACTTTTTTCTGATTTGTCTGATGGATTTGACAATGAGAGCTGGCTCTGTCAATTAGATTATGTGGTAGATGTTTACTACAAATTGAATGAAGTGGATATCAAATTGCAGCTCCAAGACTCTGATAAAAGCATATGATGAAATGAAAGCACTTTATAAAAAAATACCTTGCATTGGAAAGATGTATTTAAATAAATAGTAATTTGATTTTTAAAACTTCTCTGAGTCTATTGGGTAAAGCAAGTACCTCTGAGTGGAAGAGTAACGAAAGTAATTAATAGTAATTTGAGAAGTCTTGCTAAACCCTTTTTGGGATACATCCCAGAAAATGAGACAGCAAATGACTGTAATGAATAGGTAACAAACCAATTTGTAAGTCAGATGGTTTCCAATCCTTTGGTTTCAACAAAATTTAGGTACTAGTTGATATACTTTAATATTATTGATTTTGTAACACTATGTGATTTTGAGAATTGAGTGACAGTAGTATAACAAAACTTTCAATTTCTAGCTGCTTATTTACTTGAGCTTAACTGCCTAGCCCTAAAAGTTAGGAAAACAAAAAGTCAAAGTAAAATTGGTGGTAAACTCTATGTCATGCTAGCAATAAGTAATGTTGGATACATGAACCAACCTTTTTAAAAAGCCCATTTCCAGTAAAATTTTATTTCTTCATGTTATAGAATATTTTTCAAAATTTGAAATTCATTTTACTATGTGCTATATTGTTTATATAATATAATATGTTGGTTATGCAACAACTCAATCCAGAACAAATTTTTTAAATACCTTGGGCTTCATGGTCATGGGAATTTTAAAAATATAATTTCAATTTATCAGCACATAAAATGTTACATTTAGATAAAATTCTGAAACAAGTTCAAATGAAAATTAAATATTATTAATGTCCAATTCTTAAAGAAGAGTGTGCTCATGTAGAGTTTTTGTTGTTGTTGTTACTGTTGTTTTTGTTCATGTTTTGTTTTGAGATGGAGTCACTCTATGTTGCCTAGTATGAACTCATGATCCTCCTGCCTCAGCATCCTAAGTAGCTGGAATTACATTCCAGGCCACCATGTCCAGTTAATGTAGTTTTAAAAATAAGTGATGATTGCAAACAAATTGTTATTAAAATTCTACTGAAAAATTTAAGAGAGTGATATACTCATTTTATTTAAATATATAATAGGTATGATAACCCTGGAAATTATGTTCTTTCGGCCTTTTAAAGTCATTATTAAATCTTTTAGCTTTTATTTTAACTCGTGGATGGTGAGACATTATTTTTAAAAATTATTTAAGGGGACTCATGAGGAAAAAATGCTTTAGGGCCACTACCCCTTTCCTGAATATATGTGTATTTGTTGTGATCATCTGTAGTTGAAACAAAGTTATCCTAACTAAATTTAAAGTACAGTTCTAATGAGACTTCTCTAGTGTATCAATGAGTTTGGCGAGATGATCTCAAATCTTGGTTTTATCCCTCATTAACAAGATGATCCAAGTGTAATTAGTTTGTCTGAGCTTGCTTCACACTTCAAAGACAAAGTAGAGGCTACTAATGAGAGCTCCGTCATCCTCCTGCTCCCGCCCAATACCTGTTTGACTATATCAACACATCCCCCTGACTAGGACCAATCCACTCTCCTATGCTCCAAATTTCATCACTTCTTATCTTTTTCAAGAACTCTGCTCCATCAATTATCCATTCTTTTCTCTCTTACCTTCAGTCATTATAATTATACTTGATTTTAATATCAACATTTATAAACATTTATAAAACTCAAGTCTGTCCTATATTAGAATTGGAAAAACAGTCCCTAGGGGAAAGGACATTTTCATAATTTGCTGCTGAGTGTAAACTGGCATTTTCTTTCTGTAGAGCAAGTTCACAACAGGAGTCAAAGGCTTTAGAAATGGATGTGTAATTTGGTTTATCAATTTGGATCATAGAACTATGTCTTTAGGAAATAATCTTAGTATCTGTGCTTGTATGTATGCCTTTTTTACACAGATGTTCATCTTAGTAATATTTATAATAGGGAAACCAGCTTAAATATATAACAACAGAAAACTTATTAAATTAAATTACTTATACTACATTTAAAGGCATGATGTTTATATATATATATATGTATATATATATTTTCACATAAACATATGAAATTGTGTGTGTGTGTATGTGTATGTGATATATATAATAATGACATTGTGTGTATGTGTCTGTGTGTGTGTGTGTGTGTGGTATATACAATAATACCTTGATATTTGGGAGACTGATTCTAAGACCCTAGTAGATGCTAAAATATACAAATGCTCAAGTCCTTTCTCTAAAATGACAAAGTATTTGTATATAACCAGTGCAAATACTCTGGTATACTTTAAATCATCTCTCTTTCTCTCTCTTTTTCCCTCTCAATTTATATATAGTAGCAATCAAATTATTATTAAAGTTCTATTGAAAAATTTAAGGCAGTGATGTACTCATTGTATTTAATCATGCAGTAGGTATGATAACCTTATATGAAAGAGAAAGTTTGTCAGAGGTTCATTTAAAACATCATAAAAAATCCAGAAATATCACCATGTCATTGTTTCTTCAGAGCAAATTGTAATGCTTTTTAAACTTATCTTCAGTAAAAAAAAATTCATTAAATTTTTTCAACAAAAATTTCATATATTTTTACTGTTTTGGTGAAAACTGAAATTCATGGTGGTTAGTCCTTTTTTGTTGTTGTTGCTGTTGTTACTATAATGAAATACCTGAAGTTGAGAATCTTTATAAAGAAAAGAAGTTTATTTCATAGTTCTAGAGGTTCAGAGAGTGATGGCTTTCTTTCTGGCAGAGTCTTGAAGCAGTAAGGGGCACCATATGGCAAGAGACGGGGCACCCTGTATATCTTCTGAAATCTCTTTTTTTTTTGTGTGTGTGGTTGAACTGGGGGTTGAACCCAGAGCCTTGCGCCTGCATGTTCTGCAAGTGCTGGACCACTAAGCTGCACCCTCAGTCCTTTTATTTTTTTAACTTTTTTTTGAGACAGGGTCTTGCTAAGTTATGCAGACTGCCTCTGGTCTCGAATTTGGGATCCTCCCGCCTCCACCTCTCGAGCCGCTGGGATTACAGGCATGTGCCACCGAGCCAGGTGATGGAATCTTTGTTCTCATGAAGCTACCAGTATTCAAACATAGGGGATCCATTTTGATAGCCTCTAATCCTAATCACCTCCCAAAGACCCTCTGTAAATACTATAGTGAGATTAAGTTGTACCCTCTTAGTACCACACAATGGAGATTACATTTCAACACATGAATTTTGGGAGACACACTCAAGCCATACATACACACCATAGTAGGGATTTTCAAACTCTCCTTGGGTGTGGTTTGTACCTTTATTCCTGTGATATTATGTGTGTGTGTGTGTGTGTGTGTGTGTGTGTGTATCATATATATTATTACATATATATTATATACATATATATGTATATAAGCTGTGGATTCTAAATAAAGAATGAAGCACCATCATTGTAAAGACAAAACAAACAAAAATCAAAAGTATAGCTCTAGTCCTTTCTCCTCTAAAGGGGGGTTAAAAGAACTGGGGGTTCTGTGAATTAACATTTATGAAGAATACAATGTTTATTAAAGTTTAAGTGAAGCCAAGTGCTGTGGTACATACCTGTAATCCCAGGGACTCAAGGCTGAGGCAAAAGAATTGCAAGTTTGAGGTCAGAGGCAGTTTGTACAATTTAGTGAAACTTTGTGTCAAAATAAAAATTGTCTGACATTTGCAAATCCCTGGGTTCAGGGACCTCTAGAACTATGAAATAAACTTCTTTTCTTTATAAAGATTCTCAACTTCAGGTATTTCATTATAGTAACAAAAAATGGACTATCACCATGAATTTCAGTTTTCACCAAAACAGTAAAAATATATGAAATTTTTGTTGAAAAAATTTAATGAAATTTTTTTTGTTACTGAAGATAAGATTAAAAAGCGTTACAATTTGCTCTGAAGAAACAATGACATGGTGACATTTCTGGATTTTTTATGATTTTTTAAATGAACCTCTGACAGCCCAGGGGTTAAAAAAAAAGGATAAGTGATAATAGATATTCGAACTGAGGTTAATACATTATTAAAACTCAGTAGTAAGAAAAAAATCACTATTTATTTGTTTTTAAAAACCACTAGTTTTATTTAGATCACCGAATACACGAATTTTTTTTTCCAGGAAAAAGTATTTTATCACTGATGTTTAGAATTTCTGACACATGGCAATGATAGAAAGCAGATCGATGTCCAACAGTTTAATTACTGTTTTAAATTCTCTGTAGTGAATACAGTCCCTTATTGCATGTCCCTAGCTTGAACTGCTCTCATTGCCACAAGTATATATATGGTGTTGCATGAAAACCAAAAGACTGTGGACAGACTAAAGGAAGGATCACATTAAGCTAAACTTTGTAAACTAATAGTTTATTGGGGCTGCTCACAGAGGTGTAGGTGACTCATGGACAGCTTTTCACACAGCTCCACCAAAGGGAATAGTCTCTTCAAAAAGTTCCCACTGAGATGCCCCAAAGCTGCACCATCATTGAGTCCTAACCTCAGCCAATTGGTCATTTCTTATATAACTTAGCACCACATGCAGTTGGGGCAGGAGGGAATGGTGATTAGCACTCCAAAGGAAGGTCCTGTGAGGGTCTTGTGAAGGTGTTTTAACCTTCCTTTCTTTCCCTCCAAGAAGGAATGTCAACAACTCCACTACCATTACCATAGCCCTAGCTATGCTATAGAGTTTTGCTTATTTCATTGCAACAGATGCTGGCCCTGAGGTCAAACCAGGTATTCTGTATCAAGATGGTGATCATCATGTTCAGCCCAGAGAAACATGCTACACTACATGTGGAAGTTGAACAATGCACTCTTAAACAACAAATGAATGTGCTAGCTTTTGGATCTTGAGTGTCCTTGAAAGGCCCATGTGTTGAAGGATTGACATCAAACCCATGGTATGTTGTAAGATAGTGGAACCTTTAGAAGGTGGGGTCTAGTGGAAGGGAGTTATATCATTGGGGGAAAGCTCTCGAAGGGGATCTTGACTCCTTCCTTCCGCTCTCATGTTGCTTCCTGGCCACTATGAAATGAGCAGCTTCCTCTACCACACATGACTTTCCATAATGTCCATGATGCCATGATGTCTTGCCACAGGTCCAGAAGCAGTGAATCCAAATGATCATGAATCAAAACTTCTAAAACTATGAGTGAAAATAAACTTTTCTTTCTTTTAAGTTCATTCATCTCAGTTATTTGGTATGGTGACAGAAAGATGACTAACACAGGGTCAAAAAGAAACCACAAGGGAAATTAAAAAATATCTTAAGAAGAATGAAAATAAAGACACAATATACAAAAGTTTATTGAATGCAGTGAAAACGATGTGAGAAATAAACTTGTAGATGTAAATGCATACATTAAAAAAGGAGAAGCATACCAAACCACTAAGCTAACTGTACATTAGGGAACTAGAAAAAGAAGAGCAAATTAAACCCAAGATTAGCAGAATGAAAGAAGTATTACCCATAGTGATGTACAGAAACAAAGTAGTCCTATCATGGTTTGAATTGAAATTGTCCCCCAAAGGCAATGTGTTTGAATGTTTTGTCCCCAACTTGTGGCACTATTTGTGGAAACTGTGGAACTTTGGAGGCAAGTCCTAGCTTTACAGAAGTGGGTCACTACCATGGGCCTTTGAAGTTTACCTGGACCCCCAGTTCTAGTTGCTGTCTCTACTCCTGATCTGCCGTGACATGCAGTTCTCTACTACAGGCCCCACCCTGCGTGCCTTTCCAGCCCACCTTCCTCTGCAATGAACTGAGATCCTCTAACTGTGAGCTCTAAATAAACGATTTCTCTCATAAGTTTGTTTCTGTCAGGTAATCTTTCATAGTGACAAAGGAGCTGACTAACACAGAAAATTGGTACCAAGAGTGGAGTTGTTGGCTGTGCAGACACCTGACTATGTGATTGTTAGGCTGTTGGAACTTGTTTGCAGGTAGAGTTTGGAAGAGTTTGGAGATACAGGGTAGAGAAGCCCTGGAATGCAAGCAGAGGTTGAGTGGTTCTGGTGAGAATACAGAAGACCAAAATGCTAATAGCAATGAGGATAATTAAGATGGAGTGCTCAGGGTTTCAGAGGAAAATGAGGACTATTGAGAATTGGAATAGAGGCCATTTGTGTTACATCCTGGCAAAGAGCTCATCTGTGGTCTACCCTTGTCCCAAGGATTTGAGTGAGGCTGAATTTAAAAGTAATGGACTAATTAACTTGGTAGAGGAAGTAACACAAGGGAAAAAATGGGGGCATTGCATGGCTATTGCTTGCTGCTTTTAGCCAGATTTGTGATGAAAAAACAGAGCAAGAAGTGGAGCAGAAGGATTTGGAAAATGTGCAGTTTTAAAGAAGAAAAAAGCTGCAGCAGCAAGGGCAAGTTTAAAATTGCTATGGACAGGGCCAACTCAGGCAATGAGGTGGTAATTGTTAAAGAGATAAGCACCAGTAAAGAATAGCTGAACATTTTTCACTGGGACAGAAAACATGGCCTAGGGGAAGAGAAGGAGTCAGTCAGGCCCCACTCAGCTAAGCTTCACTGCTGTAAAACAGAAAACCCATTTAACAGGCTTTCCTTTGAAAAAAGTGTCTGCAATGTGCCCCTGGATGTACTCCTGAAAAGGAGCCACCCAGAGAGGTGGTTTTCTAGCCTGAGCATACATAGGCCACTGTTGCAACTGTAGTTCAAAAGGGTGAAACTACCATTTGAACTATCAACAAACCATGGAATCATCCACTTGCTGCTGGATTTGTAGGCATGAGGAATGCAAGAGTTAAGGGGTTATGGAGGCTGTCATCAAGGTTCCAGAAAATAGTCTGTGAAGCTAGGCTGGTGTACCAGCATCAGATGTCCTGTGGAAAATCCCTAAAGGGCAAGTGCACGAAGTTTTAAGGGTAGAACCTATGATGCAATAGAGACTCCAGGATACTGTAAATGGCAACACCATGAAATATATGCTTAACGAAGCCGCTGGCAAGAACAAGCACAAGAGGGTCATGTGTGCTGCAAGTGGGAAGGCCTTAGAGTGCAATTTTCCAAGTCCGTTCAAGCTCAGATGATGCCATACTCCAGATGATGTCATGTGAACTACAACTGGATGCCAGATGTGGACCTTGTTGTTGTTGTTAGGTGCCATCCCGTCAAGTCCGACTCATAGCGACCCTATATACAGCAGATTGAAACACTTGCTGAGTCTGTGCCAGGCAAATGATCTTATTTATGTTTAAGCCCATTGTTGCAGACAGTGTCAATCCATCTGGTGGAGGGTTTTCCTCTTTTGCATTGACCTGCCACTCTCCCAAACATGATGTCTTTCTCTAGGGATTGATCTCTCCTGACTACATGCCCGAAATATATAAGACGCAGTCTGGCCATTCTTGCTTCCAAGGAGCACTCTGGTTGCACTTCTTCTAGGACAGATCTGTTGGTTCTTTTGGCAGCCCATGGTATATTCAATAGATGTCTCCAGCACCACAATTCAAAAGCATCAATTCTTTTTCTGTCTCTCTTGTTCAATGTCCAGCTTTCACAACAATAGGATGCGACTGAAAATACCGTGGCATGAGTCAGATGCACCTTTGTCTTCAACGTGACATCTTTGCTTTTCAATACTCTAAAGAGATCTTTTGCCACAGCTTTTCCTAGAGCAATGCATCTTTTGATTTCTTGACTGCTGCTTCCACGGGTGTTGATTATAGAGCCAAGCAAAGCAAAATCTTGGACAACCTCAATCTTTTCTCCATTTATTGTGAAGTTGCATACTGACCCAGTCATAAGGATTTTTGTTTTGTTGATGTTTAATCACAACCCATACTGAAGGCTATGATCTTTGATCTTCATCAGTAAATGTTTTAAATCCTCTTCACTTTCAGCAAGCAGAGTTGTGTCATCTGCATAACGCAGGTTGTTAATGAGTCTTCCTCCAATCCTGATGCTGCGTTCTTCCTCATAAAGTCCAGCTTCTTGGATTATTTGCTCAGCATATAAATTGAAGAGATAGGGTGAATGTATACAGCCCTGGCGAACACCTTTCTCAACTTTAAACCAGGCAGTGTCTCCTTGTTCTATACGAACAACTGCCTCCTGGTTCATGTGCAGATTTCTCCTGTGCACAATTAGGTGTTCTGCTTTTCCCATTTTCTGAAGTGTCATCCATAATTTATTATGATCCACACAGTCAAATGCCTTTGCATATTCAATAAAACATAGATAGACACTTTCTGATATTCTCTGCTTTCAGCTAATATCCACCTGACATCAGCAATGATGTCCCTGGTTCCCTGCCCTCTTCTGAATCCTGCTTGAGTTTCTGGTAATTCCCTGTCTACATACTGCTGCAGTCACTTCTGAATGATCTTTAGTAGAATTTTGCTAGTGTGCGATATTAATGATACTGTCCGATAGTTTGCACATTCAGTCGGATCCCCTTTTTGGGAATAGGCACAAATATGGATCTCTTCCAGTCAGTTGGCCAAGTAGCTGTTTTCCAAATCTGTTGACATAAACATATTAACACCTCTAGTGTTGCATCTGTTTGTTGAAACATCTCTATTGATATCCCATTAACTCCTGGAGCCTTGTGTTTCACCAGTTCTTTCAAGGCGGTTTCCACTTCGTCCTTTAATACCATTGGTATTGAACATGTGGACCTACAGGGTTTATTTGTCCAGAAAGATATCAGTCTTGCTTTGGACCTATCTTTCCTTTCTATGCTCCCATTCCTCTATTTTGGAATAGGTATGTTTACTCTGTGCCATTGTACGTGGGAAGTATGTAACCTCTTTCTGTTTTGCAGAGACTCACAGCTAAGTTTGCCTTGAGTCTGAGTGGAGACTTTGGACTTGGACTTTTGTATATGGTGGAGACTGTTAAGACTTTGGAGAATCTTAAACTTGGACTGAATGCATTTTGCATTATGAGATGGTGATAAGCCTGTAGGCACCAGTGGCAGAGTATCATGGTTTGAATCTAAAATGCCCTCCAAAGGTCATGTGCTTAAATGTTTGGTCCCTAGCTGGTGGCACTGTTTGTGGAGGCTAACTTTGGAAGTCAGGTCCTACCTTTGTGGAAGTTTGTCTTTGAG
The DNA here is from genome assembly GCA_007922755.1 of Pedetes capensis. Lineage (NCBI taxonomy): Eukaryota > Metazoa > Chordata > Mammalia > Rodentia > Pedetidae > Pedetes > Pedetes capensis. Next base: position 46,606 of record VMDO01010507.1, on the reverse strand, counting down.
GGTGGGTGTTTGCAGTTTACCTAGTCCCCAGTTCCAGTTTCTCTCTCTGCTCCTGATCCACCATGCTATGAGGTTCTCAGCCACTGCCTTGCCACCATGTCTTCCTGCCTCTGTGAATTGAGGTCCTCTAACTGCGAGCCCCTGATAAGTCATTCCTCCCATAAATCTGTTCCCATCAGGTTCTCTGCCATAATACACATGCTGATTAATATAAGGCCCGATCAAAACTCCAACATTTGAGCTGGGAATGTAGCTCAGGAGTAGAGCACTTGCCTAGTATGCACAATGCCCTGCATTTAATCCCCAGCACTGAAAAAAAAATCCTGAAATTCATTTGGAATCCCAGTTCCAAGTAGTCAAAACAATCTTTAAAAAGCACAAAGTTAGAAGACTCATACTTTGTCATTTCAACACTTACTACAAAGCTACAGTAATCAAGACATATAGATAAATGCAGCAGAAGAGAGAACCAGAAATAAATCCTGTTATACATGGTCAGCTGATCTTCAAGAAGGATGCTAAGACCAATTAACGGGAAAAGGATAGTCTCTAACAAATGGTTATAGGAAAAATGGATATACACATGCAAAAGAATGAAGTTGGACACTTAATGTTATACCATATACAAATATTAGCTTAAATGGATCAAGCATCTAAACATAAGAACTAAATCAAAAAACTCTTAGAAGAAAGTACAGGGAAATTTTTATGATATTAGATTTGGCAATGGATTATTAAATATGACACTAAAAGAGCAAACAAAAGAAAAAATAGATAAAGTGTATTTCAAAACATAAAATATTTTGTGCATCCAAGCACTCTCTCAACAGATTGAAACCAAAAGCACAGAGTGGGAGAAAATATTTGCAAATGAGAAATCTGATAAAGGAGTACTGTAGTCTGAATGTGTCTCCTCAAATTTCATATGTTGAAATCCTACTTCCAAACATAATGGTATTAAAAAGTAGGTACTTTAGGAAGTGGCTAGGTCATAGAGTAGAACCTACATGAGTGGGATTGTTGTTGTTGTTAGGTGCCATTGAGTTGTGTCTGACTCATAGTGACCCTCATAGGGTTTTCAAGGGCTGATTGTTTTGGGATTGCCTCTGAAATGGATTACCGTATTCTTCTCCCATATTTGCCATGCTGGGAATCGAACTCTGGCCTCAGACACTGATGAGCAGTGCTCTACCAACTGAGCTAAATCCCATACCATGAGTGGGATTAAGTCCTACAAAATGAATTTTTTCTTGACTCTTCCATTATATGAGGACACAGCATGAATTTTCCCTTTATGAACTAGTAGGCACTCCCTAAGCACAAAATCTACCGATGCCCTGGTCTTGGATCCCCAAAACTTCATAACTATAAGAAATAAATTTCTATTGCTTATAACCTATTAAATTTATGGTATACATTATGGCAGCTTGAATGGACTTAGGTAGAGAATAACGGCCATAATACGTAAAGAGGTTTTACTATTTGACTCCCAAACAACCAAAAAACAGACAAAAATAACAACAACAATAGCAACAACAAAGCTTAGTTCAAGAACATGTAAAGTATTTGGATACACAGCTCTCCAAAGAAAATATACAACTGGCTGATAAGCACATGGAAAGATGCTCAACATCATTAATTATTGCTGCTGTTGTTGTTAGGTGCCATTGAGTTGGATTAGACTCCACAGTGGTACGGCTGCAGCTCATCATTACTCGTTGTTGTTGTTAGGTGCTGTCAAGTTGGTGTCTGACTCATAGCGACCCTATGGACAACAGGTGAAACACTATTGTCAATGCTTCTCTGCTGTTCATAGGGTTTTCAATAGCTGATTGAGTTTTGGGATCACTCCCATACTCAGTCCTTCTCCCACATTAATCAATAGGGAAATGTAAATTGGTCCTTCTCCCACATTAATCAATAGGGAAATGTAAATCAAAACCACAACTAGATATCTACTCATACCCATTAGGATAGCTACTACCAAACACACAGACAGACACACACACACACACACATACACACACACACACACACACACCCCAAAATAAAAACATAAAATAACAAGTGTTGGCAAGAAAGTAGAGAAATTGGAACCCTCATACATTGCTTATTATTGTTGTTGTTAGTTGCCATCAAGTCAGGTCTGACTCATAGCAACCCTATGTACAACAGATGAAACACTACCCCATACTGTGCCACGCCTTGCATTATTGTCAGTGCTTCTCTGATATTCATAGGGTTTTCAATAGCTAACTGTTTTAGGGATAGGCTGCTGGTTCCTTCTCACAGCACCCGGTATTCCCATGTGGTTTCCCATCCAAGTACTAACCAGGCTCAACCCTGCTTACCTTCCAAGATCTGACGAGATAGTGCACCATGGTGGTGCAGCTGTAGGCCACTTATGGAAGTGTAAAATTGTGCAGGTATGTGGGAAACCGTTTGACAGTTCCTGGAAAAGTTAAACATAGAATTACCATATGATCCAGCAATTTAATTTCTGGGTATAAACTCCAAAGTTATGAAAGCAGAGATTCAAATAGGTATTTGTACACCAATGTTCATAGCAGCATGATTCAAAGTAGTTAAAAGACAAAAAATAACATATGTCTGAACAGATGAGTAGACAAGCAGAATGCATACAATGAAATATTATTTGGGCATAAAATGAATGAAATTCTAAAAGATATCACAACATGGGTGTAATGGTTAATCTTGCCAATTTGTATTAAGAAATGCCTAGGCAATTAGTTAAGCTCACTTCTGGGTGTGTCTGTAATGGCATCTCCAGAGACAATTAGATCATGAAGGGTCTGATGTAATAAATGGATTAATCCCTTGATGGATTCATAATATGATGGCACTATGGGGCTGGTGGGCTGGGATTTAGCTCAGTTGGTAGAGTGCTGCTCTGCAGTCTCTGAGGTCCCGAGTTTGATTTCCAGCACTGCAAAAATGGGAGAAGGATGTGGCAACCCACTCCCAAGGCAATCCCGAAACAATCTGCCATTGAAAACCCTATGACGGTCGTTATGAGTCGAACATGACTCAACAGCACCTAACAACAACAACACTGGGCTGGTGAAAGGCAGGAGGTGGGGCCTAGCTGGAGGAAGTAGGTCACTGAGGGCATGTCTTTGGGGGCTATATCTTGTCTTAGCCTCTTCCTATATACTCTTTTATCTGCTTTTTGTCCACTATGAAGAAGGTGCTTCTGCCACATATTTCCACCTTTATGATGTTCTGCTTCACAATGGGTCCTGAAACACGGAGCCAAGCAACCATGGACTGGACCCTCTGAAACTGTGAGAAAAAATAAATCCTATATCCCTTAAGTTGCTTATGTCAATTATTTGCTCACAAGAATGAAAACCTAATTAAAACAATGGGTAAACTTCAAAAGCATTATGCTAGGTGAAATAAACCCTGCAGCTGTAGCCCTGTGGCATCCGATCCCATCAGATCTCGGAAGCTAAGCAGAGTCGGGTCCGGTTAGTACCTGGATGGGAGACCGCCTGAGAACACCAGAAGTTGTAGGCTTGGGAGAAGGACCTGGCAACCCCCTCCCAAAAATCAATCTGCCATTGAAAACCCTATGAAAAGCAGAGAAGCACTGACAATAGTGTTTCTCCTGTTGTACAGAGGGTTGCTATGAGTCGGATACCGACTCGACGGCACCTAACAACAACAACAGGTGAAATAAGTCAGACACCAAAAAACAAATATTGTATGATTTTACTTATAGGACGCCTGTAGCTGTATCACTGTGGCGCCCCATCCTGTCAGATCTCAGAAGCTAAGCAGAGTCAGGCCTGGTCAGTACTTGGATGGGGGACCACCTGGAAACACCAGGTACTGTAGGCTTGAGAGAAGGACCCAGCAATACACTCCCAAAAAGCAATCAGTCACTGAAAACCCTATGAATAACAGAGAAGCACTAACAATACTGTTTCACCTGTTGTATGTAGGGTCACTATGAGCTGGACACAGACTTGAGGGCACCTAACAACAGCAACAAATTATATAAGGTACCTGAAGTAGACAGGTTCCTACAGACATAAAGTAGGATAGAGGTTATGATGGGTTAGAGGAAGGAGAAAATGGGGAGTTACTATTTAATGACCACAAGTTTCTGTTTGTGATAATGAAGAAGTACTAAAACTAAATAGTGGTGATGGTTAGACCACAACATTGTGAATGTACCTAATGCCACTAAATTGTACACATTTTTGCGTTTCTTTTTTCTTTTGTTTTCTTTTCTTTCTTTATTTTTCTTTTTCTTTTATTTCTTTTTTTTTTTTTTTTTTTTTTTTTTTTTTTTTTTTTTTTTTTTTTTTTTTTTTTTTTTTTTTTTTTTTTTTTTTTTTTTTTTTTTTTTTTTTTTGAGGTAGGGTCTTGTTGTATAACCCAGGCTGGCCTGGAACTCACCACATATATCAGGCTGTCCTTGAAATTATTTTGATACTCCCACCTCGGCTTTTGGAGTGCTGGGATTACAGTCACGTGCCATAATGCCTGGCTAAATTGTACACTTAAAAGTGATTAAAGTGGTAACTTTTATGTTATGTATATTCAATCACAATAAAAGTATTTTATAATAGTCAATATAAATCTTCACAAAGTACTGACTATTAAACAAATGTGATGGTTCAGAGTAACACTATGAAGGCAATGTTTGAAGTAGCTGCATTGACAATTGCTATTCATGGCTTGATATGGGTAAAAGGGCAGAAACTACTGATTTCCAGAAGACTACTAGGGATCTTGGAACCAGATGTGAAGGGAACTTGTTTGTCCCTCCACCAGGAAAACTCTACTAACTGCCTCTCCTAAACAAAGCCTTCATTTCCAAAGAGGTAGCACAATTCTCAAAGGCTCCCTAGATAGTAAAAGGCCAAAATGTGAGCAAATATCAGAGAAGCCTTAGGAACAATCTGTGGTGCAGGCTGCAGGGGCAGGTGGATTCCAGCTGGGGAACTGGGTCAAGTAGCTTTGTGAACACAAAGTGGTTCTTCAGACATTATTTCCAGCAATAAATTCTTTTAATTAGGAACCTCATGCAGAATTATAAAATATAATATAGATAATTGAAGAGCTGCTCCATGGGTGGGAGCCCTTGTGTCTCCCCCAACCCTCTCCTTTTTTCACTATCTTGGAACTTGTAGTCAAAGAAGCAGTCTATTAACTAATAATTAGCATGCATTTAAATGTTTTCTTCAACTCTGTTACCAACTTTTCTTTCGGTCAAAATATGGTTTATGCCAGGTATTTAGTGAAGCATTTGTAGTGTAGTTAGTTGATGAAGATCATTATGCATTATTATTTCAATAGTAACTTTCATTAAAAGTCTAAATAGTGATTTTCAATTCACCTATGGATTCTGGGGCACTTTTGAAGATACATCCAGGTTGCCACATGTGCTTCATCATTATCTACCATTTGATGGAAGCATCATGGCCAGGACTGGGCACCAGGAGGCCTTGATTCCCTAGAGTCTGGTCCTGGGCTATGGATTCACCAGCCATGTACCTTGAGCAAGCTACAGGACTTCAATTTTTCCATCTCTAAATTAAAATTCATTTTGTTTGTTTGTTTGTTTGCTGTCCTGGAGGGAGGTTGAACTCAGGGCCTCACACATGCTACACAAGTGCTCTACCATGAAGCTGCACCCAACCTCTTTTCTATCTTGAGACAGGAACTCACTAAGTTGAGCAGGCTGCCTCTGGCCTCAAACTTGCCATCCTCATGCCTCAGCCCCCCAAATTGCTGGGATTACAGGTGTGTGCCACAGTGCATCGTTAAGTTAAAATTCTTGAATTCCATTATTTCTAGCCCCTTCCAGCTCCCATACTGCATGGCTAAACCTCTTTATTTCTTGCCCCCATAAGCCATATTACCTGGGGGTGGTTAGTGAGTTTATACCAAACCATCTATGTGTCACAGATACACCAATGATAATGATGAAATCTGGTTAGATTACAAGAAAGACCAATGAACCATCTATTCAAGTAGTTTAGAACAGGAATGGACACAAAAGAAATATTCATAGCTCTCACTTGAGTAGTACACATAATTGCAAGCCCAAATACAACTAGTCACATTCATATTTTTAAGAGAAAACGAAAGCTCACCTTAGAAGTGTCAGATTTGCTGGTAGAATCTATCAAACATAGCTGCTTGTATTACCCCAGAATGAGCTGGTCAACATAAGGCAATTTTCTCTATTTTGATAAATTATTCCTTTATGTACTGTTTCTCTGAATGGTCTTCTAAAATAGTCTTATACATTTTGTTTTCTTCTTAAGCAGTTGAGCATAAATTAGTAATTTATTGATGGCTGAGAGTTATCTTTTTTGGGAAAAATGTATTCTTGTGATAATACAGTACAGTTCATAACCACACTTGAGGTATGTAAGGAAGTTTATTCCTATGCTGAATGGCCCAGATTGCTCTACTCTGTTTTTTAATTTTTTGGCTGTTTGTTGTCAGCCTGTCATTTCTCACTAGTGTCTATGATGTACTTGCAACCAGCAGAGCTCTACATTTCTTGTCAGCTTTTAGCATCTATTCCTTAGTGGGGGTAGGGAGTGGTTGAAGCAGTGGGATATTTTCATGGGCTTTTTAAAAATACTTGTTTTTAAATTATGATATGGATATTTTCAACTTTGGAGAACCTAACCCCCACAGAACTAATGTATAACCTTGATTCCATGATATTTCTGTTGTTTTTATGTCAAGAAAAGTGATAAAAGTAGCCCAGCTGGAGTCATATCTTGTACATATTGTGTATATTGTGCATATTATGAATACTGTACATATATTGTGTACATATTACATATATTGTATCTATAGCTTGATATAAAGAGGGAGAAAAATAACTCGAGGTACCTTTTGGAGAAGGTAAAGAAAAACAAATCTTCACCAGTGGAATAATTTTCCTGTCCATTTCCAGTTCCTTGTGCCTTCCAAGTGTCTTTTTAAGGGCAACTTTGAGTCCTCAGGAACAGGCACAGGCTCTTTCCTAAGAGAAATGAGAGCCTTATGGGAGGTAGCAGGGAAGCTCAGTGTGCCAGGGAGGACAGATCATCAGCCAGTAACTGATTAGAGACAACATTCCCTCTAGTTTTTACCTGAATAACTCAGTTATAGTGGAGGCAAGCTGGCATTCAAACTCATCTTTTCTGACTTCTGAGCTTGAGTGTTCTCCCTTGAAACATGTGACCTCCACAGACAGCATGCACGTCCTGTGTGAGTCATGGCTTACCCTCTGGGTGCCCAGTCCTGAGCTGAGCTCCTGGACACACACACTTCATCCTCTGAGAGACCAAAATATGGCCAAGTCTCTTTTGCAGTAATTCTATAGATAAGGATCAATAAATACATAAGAACATCAATGTAGGTAACCTGAAATAAGATGGAAAAATGACTCACTTGGCTTGCAGTTTATACCAAACCCCTCCCCCTATGAAAACACCAAAACAAACAAAAACTCTATGGCTTCTATTAATGAACCACAAAGCAAGAATTTCATCACCTAGTTGGTTTGAATAGAAGTCTATATACTTTCCCTCATTGATTTGTTCGCACCAAGAAGTTGGGTTAACATAAAGTCATAAGAAACTCATGACAGTGAATTTTGAGAGGCTTACTTGCAGATAATTTATTGTCAAATTAACACAGAACAGTTAATCACTTTTAATGTCTCTTTTCATTCATCTCTTTTCATCAAAACAGTCCTTTCTGTTTAATTACTCTGACTCAAATATTTGGAATGAATATTGTTGCTGTCACAAATTCCCTCTAGGGAAAATAATGAGAGTGAAAACCTGCACATTAAAAATAGCGTGGAGAAATAAAGGAAAAATATATAAGCAAATGTGATATAATACTCTTCATTTCACTTGGGAAAATCACTCAGGCAGTTTGATTATAGGACATCAAGGCTCTAAAGAATAATTTTTCCTGGAACTTTGGGTCAAAATAGCCAGCACTACTTGTTTACATAATAGTATTAATGAAATGACCTCTACTTTGTGATCTTTCCTGACTATACAAACTTTGTAAGTACACCATTTTGCAAAATACACTCCATTTCTCTACATTCTCACACAAAATACACCTTAACACCAGATGTGTGGGGTTTTCCGCTCTATTAATCAGTACTCTGACTGCCCTGGTGTCCTACCATTCAATTCAATTCTGACACTTTCTCCCTGGAGTAAGTATGGAATCCCAGAAGCTAGTCTCAGTTTCATAAGATGGCCCCAATTCAGATGCCAGCCACTAGTCTGGGTATCTCATCCCTCTGACAGACTGACCCTAAATTAAGGGTTCTCACAATAATTTGCAAAAATTATTGCAGAACTCAGGGAAACACTTTAATAAGTTTACAATAGTAAAAGAAACTCAGGAACAACTAGATGGAAGAGATGCATAGGACAAGGTATAGCAGTGGGAGCAATGTATGGAACTTCCACGTCCCCTCTAGGTGAGCCACTCTCCCCCTATCTGATGCGCTCACCAACCCAGAAGCTCATCAGATCTCATCACTCAGTTTTTATAGAGCTTGATCTCCAGTCCCACCTCCCCCTTCCTGGAGTTCAGTAGGTGACACTGAAATTTTCCAACTCCTTAGTCTCTTGGTCTTTCTAGGGACTGTTCCCTTTTGTGGCCAACTAGGGACCCCCCACTAGTTATCTCATTAGCTAAACTCAGATGAGATCAAAATGGGCTCTTTGTGAATACCAAAAGTCACTCCTATCAGTCAGGAAATTCCAAAGTTTTAGGAGCTGTGTGCCAGGAACTGGGGACAAAGACTAAACATATTTGTGATTATTCTACAACCATGTTGATCAGAAACTTAGATATAGAACATGTTTTAAAAGATACAGCTCAGGAAAATTCTAAATTTAGTGATACCCTAGGGGAAGTCAAGGAGAGATAGTTACTTTTTTCTAAAGTCACCAGCTGTTGACATGTTACATAACTTGATTTGAAGTCTCTATCCCAATCATCCTTTTTTCTCTTTCTAATCAATTTCCACCTTCCCTCTTCCTCCTCTACTTTCCCCTCCTGTTCTTCCTCCTCCTTCTTCATTTGACACAATTGGACCAAGACCTTGGACCTAGAAGAAGGTAGAGCAGAACTGGGATGGCAGCTCTACCAGTTGCTAGTTGTGTGTTCATAAAAAGTTCCTTAAATTCTTCAGTTCTCAGTTTTTCTGAGATATTGGCAATAAGGATAGTACCCACCTTACAATATTGGTAGTATAAAATGATATATTCATAGAAAATGCTCAGCATTAAGCCTGGTACATGGTGGGGACACCACAAATATTAACTATTATTATTTGTATTATTAACAAATATGGATAATCAACTCTTCTAATTAATTTGTGGTGCTTGTAAGTACCATTGAGTTCTTCTCAGATTAATTGATGAAATCTGGAAGCTAAATATGGTGAGGACTTGAAAAGGGCACTACTGTATCCTGCTTTGTTGAATTTACATTGTTAAACCAAAACTCTTGAGACTGAAGGATCTCTAAATAAAAGTGTTTATTGAGCTGGTACAGATGCTAGCCAGGAAAAAGGGCCAGTCCTCGGGCAAGTTCCTACAAGTTCCAGCAGCAAGGCTAGGTAGCAGTTGGAAAATGTCTGCAGACACAGAGCTAAGAGTATTTTTATAAAAAATTAGAGATAGGGGAAGGGAAAAAAGCATAAACTGTTTATATTGAACTTGCGCTAGCTATAAATGAAAGAGGTGGGATAATGCAAGGTAGGGAGAGCTTGCAGGTAGGAGGTCGGTCTTCAGAAGAGGCTTGTTGCTTCTGGCTTGTTTGGGTTTAACAGTCTGGAAAGTTGATATGTAAACCAGGCACGTGGCCCTGGTGGCTTGACTGCGATGGGATTAAAGTCAAGTTTTCAACATACATCCAGGAATGTGAAATAGCCTTTTTGTTGGTTCCCCCAAAGCTGTTACCTAATTAACTTCCCTTATCTCTTCCCTCCTCTGTCTTCTGGCCCTTGTAACTAAATTTAGGACATCTCAGAATTTTTCTTTTACCAACGTGTAGTTTTTTTCAATGTTAATTGGCAATAGGAATTTACAGCAGTACAAATTGCAAAATTCTTGCTAACTATGAGTTAATGTTCCCTAAATGAAAGCTATCAGAATCAAAATGGAGTCACTTGTGTCAAACCATAACATAAGAAAGAAAGAAAAAGAAAGAAAAAAAAAAAAGAAAAGAAAGAAAGAAAGAAAAAAGAAAAGATAGCCAAGAGGTTATCAAGGAGAGGATCTCATATTTATGCTTGGTAACAAGAACTATCAGAAAAGATGCTGCCCAAATCACAAGGTCACAGCAACCTTACATAGAAAATACTTTGGCAACAAGGTCTGCCCAATGATTGCTTGTGCAGTCTTGAACTGATATCACAGTTTTATTGCTCTTTGTAGCCAAAGATTATTGTTTCAAAATAATTTATGCAATCCTCCTCATTTTTCCTTTTAAACACTTTCCCTTGCTTCCTTCTCTTTGTACACATACAGAGCTTACTATGACATGGGTATTCCCATTGCAATGCTGCTCCTGAATACTTTTATTCATCTTTAGAGAATTTCTTTCTGTTTGTTAGTAGGTTGGTATATCTTAGTGAGGATGGTTTTCTTTGTCCTGGGTAAATATTAGTTGATATCCAGATTAGTTACTTCTACACGTGAATTTCTCATCAGATACCATGATACTAACCAAAAAAAATTGAAGATGTGTTGAATTTTAGTATATGTCATACTGAACTTTGTAGTCTGGTTCGCCCATAGCTTATATCAGGCCAAGAGGCTGGTTGGTGTGTTTTAACATGAGGTCCAGGACCAGAAGGCTTTGAACTATGGCTTCTTAAAATTTTTTGGAAGAGTTCTACTTCTATGTGTATGTCAAAAAATCTGGATCTTGGTAGAACAACCCAGAATGAGACTGAATTTTCTAGCTTCTGATATATCATAGAAGAAGAAACTGGTGACTATGTAATATAGGAAATAGAACATTAATGATTTTAGGAGAGCAAGAGTGTTGGGTGTAGGCAACTACTAATAATCTCTGAAATCTAATATAACCAAAGCCTGTGGCTTAAGAAGCTCCAAAAGAGTAACAGAAGGGATCCAGTGGAATGGGAGGGCCACTACACTGTCACTTTAGGGTGCCTCCTTCCCAGCTCACTGTCACCACTGCTGGCCAATTTTCTCAGTTCTGTGCATTCATTTATTCTATTGATATTAATTCTAACATCACATTTCCTCCCCTGTACTTTTGCCTGGGTTCATAATCCTAGGAAGGAATGTGGTTGTTTTGTATCCAGAAGGTAGGTGCTCAATAACTGACTACTATGGGGCTGGGATTTAGCTCAGTTGGTAGAGTGCTGTGCTGCAGTCTCTGAGGTCCCAGATTCAATTTCCAGCACCGCAAAAATGGGAGAAGGACCTGGCAATCCACTCCCAAGGCAATCTCAAAATAGTCAGCCATTGAAAACCCTATGAGGGTCGCTATGAGTCGGACTCAACGGCACCTAATAACAACAACAACAACATAGTGAACAAAGAAAACTCATTTCTTTTAGCCTTTTAAAACCCTCATAAATCTAAAAAGCTTCTCCTTCTCTTCCATTGTCATCATCATCTTCTTCTTTTTCTTCTTCTTCTCCTCTTCCCCCTTCTTCCCTTTCTCCTTTTCCTCCTCCTTCACTTCCCCTCCTCCTCCTCCTCCTTCTTCTCTTCTCTTCTTTTTTTATACCGCTACAAACTACAAAAATCTTGCTATGAATTAGTGTTCCTTGTGTGAACGTTATCAGGATAAAAATGAAGTCATTTGTGTCAAACTCTAACAATAAAAAGAAATACAGTCAAGTAGTTATATAGAAAAGGATCTCCTGCTTATGCTTGATAACAAGAACTATCACAAACTCTCCCTCTCTCTCTCTCTCTCTCTCACACACACACACACACACACACACACACACACACTCACACATACATTTAGGACATCTCAGAATTTTTCTTTTACCAACATGTAGTTGTTTTCAATGTTAATTGGTAATAGGAATTTACAGCAGTACAAATTGCAAAATTCTTGCTAACTCTGAGTTAATGTTCCCTAAATGAAAGCTATCAGAATCAAAATGGAGTCACTACCACTACAAACACACAGAGGCACCTGTCAACTTTTAAAATTCATACAATAAATTCAATAGCTGAGCTGGGCACATGATTGTAATCCCAGCAACTTGGGAGGCTGAGGCAGGAGGATTGTAAATTTGAGGCCAGAGGAAGCCTGTGTAATTTAGTGAGACCCTGCCTCAAGATAAAAAATAAAAATAAAAAGGGTGCTGGAGTGCAGCTTAGGGGTAGAACACTTGGAAAGTATGCACAAGATGCTGTGTTCGACCCCATACTACCCCTCCCCCCAAATTCAATAGCCAAAAAGGCAGATGTGAAAGAAAATATAAAAATGACTTTCAAAGCATTTGGACAAATTATAACTGATAGTAATCAATGACTTTGAAGTATGTTCAGCTCCTATAATTAAGATGGCTTCAGGAGGGGCTATAGAAACATTTTTCTTGACATACTTGTGGGGAGGATGTAGAGGGACCATATGTTCAAATATTCTCAAATAGCTCATGAATTAGAAAAGTTTGAGAACTATTGATACAATAAAAATATTACCCCTAATCCATTCAGCATGCCACTTTTTATCCCTCTTCTTTTCTATTTCAGATCCTAGTACAGTGAAGATAAACTTTCAGTAGTGAATGCTCTCCTTTGATTGATGGCCAGAGGTCAGAACTCTGCAGCAATTCTGAAGAATTTATGTACTTCTTGGTTTATCTCTATTGTTTCATCTTAAATTCTGCAAATGAGATGATGCAGATGAGCAGTGCTGCAGTTCTTTCTCATTTGCATTTTATTAACTTTATGACAGTTTCCTTCTTGCATGATATTACCTAATTACATCCTTCAAAGAAGCACTAACATATCACTCTCCACTTTCAATTATTCACTCCAGCGAAGGGAATCATGAAACATCCACCGCCTTCCAGAAAATCCACTCAGCAATTGGTAGTTGTGGGAGGATGATGGTGTGAAGGAGTGGGACCACAATCCAATAAGAAAGTCTTAAAGAGAAGTCTCGCATTGGCCCTGTATCCCTTCAAGCCAGCTTTCTAGGCATGCAAGAACGTAAGTTTCAACCCATATATGCCCACATGGTATTACCCAACTTTATTGCTCATATGCTTCACTAAATTTGTTTCAAAACCAACTTACTTCAAATAACTTTGACATATTTCCAAAATCTACCCAATTACGAAGAATCCTGTTTTCCCAATATTTCACAGAAAGCATTGTGTCTCTGAAAACCTTTGAAAAGAGAAAATTAAGGCTGATTTTGAGTGCTGTTGCAATGGGTGTATAACTTCTGAAAGCATCTGCTATACCCTTTATACAGAGATGATCTGCTCTATGTAAAATTGTGAAAGTGTGTCTTTGTGCCTAGTTTTTTTCTTTGACTCTCTTCTAGTTGCTAGCATCTTTATATTTTAGTACTCAACTCAAGAGTCCTATTATACTGGACTTTCTTTTTGTTCTATTTCATGTCTACCTTTTTCAGTTAGTGTACATGAGTTTTTACAAGGAAATGCTTGCAGTTCAGTTTTTCATTAATTTCCCTAATCCTATTTCATTCTGTCTACCTATATGTTCTTTAAATATTGCTTTGTTGGGGGTGACAAGTGTACAGTCAGTCTGCTGTAGTAGATCCTAGAGTTTGAGTTTGTTGTTGTTAGGTGCTATTAAGTCAGGTCTGACTCATAGCGACCCTATGTACAACAGAATGAAACACTCCCCAACATAGTGCCATGCCTGGCACTATGTTGGTGTTTCTCTGCTACTCATAGGGTTTTTGATGGCTGAATGTTTTTGAGATTGTTTGGGGAGTGAACTGCCAGGTCCTTCTCCCATTTTCACAGTGCTGGGGCTCAAACCTAGGGCCTCAGAGCACACAGAGCAAGTACTTTATCAACTGAGCTAAACCCCAGCCCACAGAGTTTGAGTAGTAGAGTAAAAAGCATATTGTCAGTTGGGTGTGTTGGTGCACACTTGTAATCCCAGCCCTTGGAACATGAAAGTAGGAGGATCCTGAGTTCAAGACCACCTTGAAGCTACATAGTGAGTTCCAGACCAGCTTGGTCTACATAGTGAGACCCTGTCTCAACAAACAAACAACAAACAAAATCAACAACACTATAGAAGATATGACTCTGTTATTTGACATTTATATAATCTTATTAATTTAATTTCTATAAACCCTAGTTTTCTTATTTGAAAACTGGAGATAATAATGCTTAGTCTGACCTCTTTACTGGATTTTTGTAGGCCAGGAATGTTAATAAGTTTATAATTACCTTTCCCATTCCCTTCAGGGGCTGGGATTTAGCTCATTTGGTAGAGTGCTGCGCTGCAGTCTCTGAGCTCCCGAGTTCAATTCCCAGCACTGCAAAAATGGGAGAAGGACCTAGCAATCCACTCCCAAGGCAATCCAGAAACAGTCAGCCATTGAAAACCCTATGAGGATTGCTATGAGTCGGATACTGACTGGACAGCACCTAACAACAACAACATTCCCTTCATACTTAGTTAGCTTTTGGTCATATCTCTTTCTTCCTTCATCTTTTCAGTTTGTCTGCTCATTTTCTTTCTCATTTTTCTTTTCCTTTGCTTATTCCAATTTCTATGGACTTACAGTCAGCAAAAAGAACTTCACACATGGTTCCAGAAATTATAGTCTGTAAGAGTGCTATGCTTCATTTCTAATTCCCTTTTTATTATTGACAATATTTTATTTATTTCTTATAAAAAAATCAAAGGGCTGGACGTGGTGGTGCATGCCTGTAATCCCAGCAACTCAGGAGGCGGAGGCAGGAGGATTACAAGTTTGAGACCAGAGGCAGTCTGCATAACTTAGCAAGACCCTGTCTCAAAAAGTAAACAATAACAACAAAAAAAAAGGGCTGAGGGTGCACCTTAGTGGTTCAGCATTTGCAAAGCATGCAAGGGCGGGGCCCTGGGTTCAACCCCTAGTACCGGGGGGAAAAAAAAATCAAAGGAGTATATGGGATGAATCTTCACAGAATAGCTCCCAATTGCTTTTGGAAGCTTTTCTTGGGCCATACCTGACATTAGAGACCCCTTCATAGAGGTTAGCAAGCTACTGACTCAACTAGGAACAACCTGTGAATGGTCCTAGAATCTATCTCAACATCTTCACTATTTCTTCATTTATTGATAGTTTCCTGCCAGTCTCAGACTTAGAGACCTAACTGTGCACTACTTCTTGTGTTGCAGAATAAACCTAAAGACATGAAATGAGATCAGCCCCAGCATCAATTTTTGGCATATCCTCAGTCCAACCTTCTCTGCTATGAGAAGCATACATTTACATATTCCTTGCCAATGTTGATGTGCCGGCAGTCCCAAAGTTGTTTAATTTTTAATAATTGACATAAAAACTTTTCTAAGATAGCTTTAGAATTGGAGTAGTTTCATTGTCTTATTTCACATATTAAATATAATTTTGTTGGCTGAATCATAGGTTTCTGTCATCTACTGTCCTCCTTCTTTATTCTGAAAATAATAAATTAATAAGACCTGTTTTTTTTCTGCAGAAACCAGTGTTTTTATCCCAGTAGGCTACTTTTGTAGAAGTAGTGGATGATTAAGACACACTATCTTGCTTTCGAATGGAAAATAAACAGAAAAATCTGCATTATATTGAGTTCCCACTGGAATTTTTATAAATGAAAACTATAGGCACTATTTTCTAGACTGCTAACATGCCATTTAAGACAAATTACAAAAATGATCTTAGATGGTTCATAATTTCAATTCTTCATGGTGGTTTGGAAATTTACCACTACCTTTTTGACAATTTTTCATTGAATACTTAACTATTGACTGGTCAGGATAATCATGTTGAGATTCACTTATGTTGCTGCATGTATCAATAGTTTGTAATTTTTTGTTGTTTTCTTTCTCTTTCTTTTTCATATTGACATTCTATTTTTATCTTCTAGACACAAGACTTTTTTGGATATGTATTTGCAGATATTTTCTATAGGGCGAAATTGGGAGGAAATTGGCAAAAACCCCAAAACTGGGAAAACGGCTTTTGAATATCTGGTTTGTAAATTAGAAATCTAGGGAAAGTGAAAGTAATGTGATTGGACATTTGTACAAAACCCTTCACAAATCCCCTGAACCTGATTGGACAATTGGAAAACAAAGGACTCGATGCAGATTGATTCAAGCCATCTATAAAAGGAGCTGCACTGCAGCAGCTCACTCTCTCTGCTACAGACCATTAGCAAGGAAAGGACTCTCTCTGGATTCGACCAGCAACACAGAAACATCTCTCCTCATGACCACCAAGGCCAGGAAGAGTAGACGGCAATCTCAAGGAAAGACAGACTACAAGCAAGCTGAGGAAAGCCTCTTGGACCCAGCACCAGAGGCAGAAGAGCTGCAGCTGCCCTTGAAGCAACATAAGAGCTGTAGTACTTGTAAGCTATACACTTTGGGTTCCTCTCTGCCCTTGTCAGATGCAGAGAGGGACATAAGAGCCGTACAACATAAGAGCTGTAGTACTTGTAAGCTGTACACTTTGGGTTCCTCTCTGCCCTTGTCAGGGCTGAGAGGGACAATAAGTCCCTCTCGGTCCCCTAAGGTGAAGTGTTCCGAGGCTTTTCCTTTCTCCCCTCTTGTGGCATTCCCGAGGGCCGCAGGAGTCCAAGCCCCTCACCCAAGGGTTCCAAGTGAGTTGTGTTTAGTTATCTATGTGCATGGCCATACCTCCCGTCTGAACATCTGGGCTGGACTGGTGAGGTGTGTGCCCCACAATTTTCTCCTAATCTGTAGCTGCTTTTCATTTTCTCTACTGTTTTCTTAACAAAAAATTTTTTTAAAATTAAGGCAAATATATGCATATGTTTTTTACACCCCATACCATTTGTGTAATATCTTTGAAATCTTTGCCTTACCAATATCATTAACATTTCTCCTGTGTTTCTTCATAATTTTGATAGTTTTGGATCTAATGTTTAGGTGCAAGACCTAATCAAAGATAATTTTTGTGTAGTATACTAAAATTATTTTAGGTCTTTAGAATTCCTATACAAATTTTAGAATCAAGTTGCCAATTTTTTAAAATCTGCTACTATTATGAGTGGGTTTGTGTAAAATCTATTTTAAATTTTGGGAATAATTAACATCTTAGCAATATTGAGACTTTCTATGCATGAGCAAGTCTTCAACTTTGTTGTTTGTCAAAATAGTTTTGGCAGTTTTGAAGCTTTTGTGTTATCATATTACTATCAGGATCTACTTTTCAGTTTCTGGACAAAAACTGCTGAAACTTTGGATTACATTGAATCTATACATGCAACTTGGAAAGAACTGTCATCTTAACAATATTGAGTCTTCTAGTAGAAGAACATTGAATGTTCTCCATTTCTTTAGATTAAGAAAAACTCGGCAACATTTTGAAACTTTTAGTACAAGACTTGCATGTCTTTTCTTATATTTATTCGTTTATATTATTCATTTTAATGTTTTTATGAATTCTTAATTCCACTTTCAAATTGCTCATTGCATAGAAGTGCAATTGATGTTTTGTATATTATGTGTCCTATGACCATGCTGAATTCTCTCATTAATTCTAGGATTTGTTTTGTTCTTATTGTTTTTATGGACTTACAAGTATTTACTGCATAGACTGTTATGTCATCTGCACATAGGTGAAGTTTGTTTTCTTCCTTTCTGGTCTTTATTTTTCTTATTTTCTTATCATACTGACAGGAACTTTTAGAATAATTTTTTTTTTTGGTAGAACCAAGGGTTGAACCCAGGCCCTTATGTATGCTTTGCAAGCACTCTAAATCCTACCCCCAGCCCATTTTTTACTTTTTATTTTGAGACAGGGTCTTGCTAAGTTACAAATGCTGTTTCTGGCCTTGAACTTGTGATCCTCCTGAGGCCTCTACCTCCTGAGTTGCTGGGAATACAGGTGTGTGCTTCCACGCCAACTCTTTTAGTACAATTGGAATATAAGAGATGAGAGTCAAAACTCTTGCCCTTTACCCAGTCTTATAGGAAAAAATCTTCAGCCTTTCACCATTAAGATTGATGTTTTCTGCAAGTTTTTTCTTGTGGATGACCGCTGTCAGGATGAGGAACCTACCACCTATTACAAGACTTTTTGAGGTTTGTGTTTAACCATCAAAGGACATTAGATTTTTTTCAAATGCTTCTTCCATGTATATTAAGATCATTATGTGAGCTTTATCTTGTATTATTCCATTGCAAACACATTTGGCTGTGTGAATTATAACAAATTATGGATAACATTGCGAAAAATGGGAATACCAGACCACTTAACTGTACTCATGAGGAATCTGTACAGGGACCAGGAGATAGTCATTTGAACAGAACAAGGAAGCACAACCTGGTTTAAAGTTAGGAAAGGTGCGCATCAGGGCTGTATCCTTTCATTGTGCCTTTTTAATCTCTATACTGAGCAAATAACCTAAGAAGCTGGCCTTTATGAAGAAGAATGTGGCATCAGGTTTGGAGGAAGAATCATTAACAACCTGTGTTATGTAAATGACACAACTTTGCTTGCTGAAACTGAAGAGGATTTGAAGCATTTACTAATGAGAATCAAAGAACACAGCCTTCAGTATAGATTGTACCTCAACATCAAGAAAACAAAAATCCTTATAATTGTGTCAGTAAGCAACTTCATGATAAATGGGGAAAAGATTAAGGTTGTCCAAGATTTTGCTTTACTTGATTCTACAGTCAACATTCGTGTGAGCACAGTCAAGAAATAAAAAGACGCATTGCATTGAGAAATGTTGTTGCAAAACACCCCTTTAAAGTGCCAAAAAGTAAAGATGTCACTCTGAAGATGAAAGTGTGCCTGACTCATATCATGGTATTTTCAGTTGCACCATATACTACTTGTGAAAACTGGACATTGGATTAAGAAGACAGGAGAAGAATTGATGGTTTTGAATTATGGTGCTGGAGATGAATATTGAATAAACTATGGACTGCCAAAAGAACCAACAGATCTGTCCTAGAGGAAGTGCAATCAGAGTAGTCGTTGAAAGCAAGGATAGCTAGATTGCATCTTGTGTGTTTTGTATATGTTGTCAGGAGAGACCAATCCCTGGAGAAGGACATCATATTTGAGAGAGTGGCAGGTCAATGAATAAAAGGAAGACCTTTGACTAGATGGGCTGACACAGTGTTTGCAGCAATGGGCTTAAACATAAATAAGATCATATGCCTGGCAGAGAATTGGGGAGTGTTTTGTTTTATTGTACATAGGATCACTGTGAATTGCACCTGACTCTATGTCACCTAACAACAACAGGATGGCAGAGTACTTGGATATAAGTTACACACCTCCAACCAGGCACAGTATCACCTCTCTAATCTGGAGGCTGAGACAGGAGGATTGCATTCTTGAGGCCAGAGGAAGCCTGCACAAGTTAGGGAGACCCTGTCTCAAAACAAAATTGAAAAATAGGTTGGGGGTACAGCTCAGTGGTAGAGCAATCACAAAATATGCATGAGACTGGGTGTTCAGTCCCTAGTACCAAAAAAAAAAGTTACACGTCCTCTTGTATGCTTTAAATCTTTCTAGGTTATTTATAATACCTAATCTAATATAAATATTAGGGACATCGTGTTTGGAAGAGTGGCAAGTCAATGTAAAAAGGGAAGACTCCAGACTAGATGGATTGATACAGTGACTGCAGCGTTGCTTCGGGAAAAGCTGTGGCAAAAGATCTCTTTAAAGTATTGAAATGTAAAGACATCACATTGAAGACAAAGGTGCACCTGACTCATGCCAGGGTATTTTCAGTCGCATCATATGGTTGTGAAAGCTGGACATTGAAAAAGGGAGACAGAAGAATTGACACTTTTGAATTATGGTGCTGGAGACGATTATTGAATATACCACGAACTGGCGAAAGAACCAACAGATCTGTCCTAGAAGAAGTGCAACCAGAGTGCTCCTTGGAAGCAACGATGGCCATATTGCGTCTTACATATTTTGGACATATATTTGGAGGGACCAATCCCTGGAGAAGAACATCATATTTGGGAGAGTGGCAGGTCAACAAAAAAAGGAAAACCCTCAACTAGATGGATTGACACAGTGTCCTAGGGTTTAAACACCGGGCCTAGTACATTCTAGGAAAGGGATCTACCAGTAATCTACACTTCTAACCCTCTCTTTTCTAATGTAAATATTTCATGCTTTAAAGTTCCCCCTCAAACACTTTAGATGTATTCCAAAAAGTTTGATGTTATATTTTAATTTTCATTCTATTCAATGTATTTGTTGATTTCCCTCAAGATGTCTTCCTTTGCTCATAGACTATTTTAGAAATATATTGTTTAGTTTCCTAGTGTTTGGAGACTTTAATCTTTCAGTTATTTCTAGTGTGGTTACATTGTGATGAGAGAATATACTGTGTATGATTTAAGTTCTTAAAAACTTGTTGAAATTTGTTTTATAGCCATCATATAATTTATCTTTCTTTTTTGTTTTTTTATTTTTTAATCATTATTGTTGTTGGTGGTGATGGGGGTGGTGGTACTGGGGGTTGAACCAAGGGCCTTGTGCTTGCATGCTTTGCAACTTCTGGACCACTAAGCTGTACCCCTAGCCCTTTTTTTTTTTTTTTTTTAAACTTTTTTGAGACAGGGTCTCACTAAGTTACACAGACTGCCTCTAGTCTTGAACTTGCGATCCTCTTGCCTTCGCCTCCCGAGCCACTGGGATTACAAACATGCGCCACTGTGCCCGGCTCTAATTTGTTTTAATACATGTTCTATTGCTAGGTTAGTAACTTTTCCATCACTGTGACAAAATACCTGGGTAAATCAACTTAAAAGGGGAACAATTTATTTTAGCTCATGGTTTCCGGGGTTTCCGTTCATGGTTGGCTGCCTCTATTGCTACGGGCAATGGTAAAACACAACATCATCCTGGCAGAAGCATATAGCAGAGGAGGCTGCTTATTCCCATGACAGCCAGGGAGGAGAGAGAAGGACCGGAAGGGATCAAGGACAAGATATACCTTTCAAAGTTATTCCCCCAGTGACATACTTCCTCCAACCATGCCCTACCTCCTAATAGCCCATTCAATAAGAACTCACCAATAAATTAAACTCGTTGATGAAGTTCATGTTCTTGTGATTCAGTCACCTCTCAATAGCCCCACCAGCAGAACCAAGCCTTCAATGCATCACCTTTTGGGAGATACTTCATATTCAAACTATAAAAGTGGCTATTTGAAAAGAAAGTGAGTGGAATTTTTTGTAAATGTAGTTTAGATCCAGTTGGTTGATGACATTGTTGAGTCATATTCTTGGTAATTTTCTGTCTAGTTCTATCAATTGTTGAGAGAAAATGTTGATATCTTCTATTATAATTTGCCTATTTCTCTTTCAGTTCTGTCCACTTTTGTTTAATATGTTTCAAAGCTTTTGTTTTTGTTATATGTATTTAGAATTTCTTAGTCTCCTTGGTGGATTAATCCTTATGATGATACAATGTCCTTCTCAATCATTTGCTCTGAAATCTTATATTAATATTCACTCATCTTTTGATTCATTTTTCTTTTTTATCCTTTTAGTTTCAGTATACCATTATTATATTTAATGTAAGTTTCTTTTTTATTATTATTCTGTGCAAGGAGTTTATTAAACATTTTGGAAACTTCAAAGATGAATATTACTTGCCTTCTTAGAGATATACAGTATAATAAAATAGACATGAAGATAATATAAATATTATATAATTGGTAGCAGTCAGTATACCCAGAGGAGGAAAAATTTATTTCTTGTACAGAAAATACTTAGATTAATTGATTAAAAAACATGAAGTATATGAAATAATATACAATGGATGATCACATATCAAGAATTCAAGTTTCTTTTTTTTTTTTCAGTACTGGGGGTTGAACCCAGGGCCTCACGCCTGCATGCTCTGCAAGTGCTGGACCACTGAGCTGCGCCCTCAGCCCATTTTTTTAGTTTATTTGAGACAGGGTCTCACTAAGTTACCTAGACTGCCTCTGGTCTCGAACTTGTGATCCTCCTGCCTCCGCCTCCCAAGCCGCTGGGATTATAGGAGTGTGCCACCGCTCCCGGCAAGTTTCTTTTTTTTTAGTAAGATTTTTTTTTTTATTGGAAATTTTTAATGTATACCTTAATGTGATTCATTCTGACATGCTTTTCATTGTGACATTTCCATATATGCATTTTGATGTACATTATTCATATAGGTTTCCCCTTAGTTTCTTATAAACACATATAGCTCATGGGTCATTTTTGTTGCCTGTTTGTCTTGTTTTTAAAATCTATTCTACCAATGTTTGTCTTCTACTCATAATACTTAGGTCATTTAAGTCTAATATACTTATGCAATGTAATGTGTTAGGGATTAAGTCTGTGTTTTTATCTTTGTTGTCTATTTTCTCTCTGTTTATTTCCCTGGAGGTTTTCTCCCCTACCTTCTTACAGATTATGTAAACATTTTAAATATTCTATTTTGACTTACCTATAATTTTTGAGTATATCTTAGTTCAACATTTTTAGTGCTTGTTCTAGATGTTATAGTATGTGTGTGTAGCTTATCATCATCTCCTAATGTCAAAATTTTATTAACTGAGGAGATTTGTAGAAACTTTGCCCTCTTCAATTCTTTAACCTCTCCCATTAATTATGTAATTACATTGAATATTTTGTCTATATACATTAAGAATTACATGAGACAGTGTTACAGTTTTTTTTTTCATTAGTGGTGGGTTGAACCTAGGCCCTTGTGGAAGCTAGCTAAGCATTCCACCACTGAGCTGCACCTACAATCCCTTTTTAATTTTTTATTTTGAGACAGGTTTTTGCTAAGTTGTGCAGGTGGTCTCTGGTCTCAAATTCATAATTTTCCTGCTTCAGCTTCCCAAGTCACTGGGATTACAGATGTGGACTGGTATACAGCTTGATGTTAGAATTTTTGCTTTAACCATAAAATATAACTTAGAACACCCAAGGGGAGAAGGAAAGTTTATTATATTGACCCATGTTTATACTTCTCTATTTTTCTTTCTTCCTTGTATTCCACAGTTCCTCTATAATTTCCTTTCCCCTTAGAGAAGTTCCATTTAAGAACTTCTTTTAAAATAAATCTTCTGGTGACAAATTCTCTTAATGTTTCCTCATCTGAGAATATCTTGATGTTCCCTTCATTGCTGAGGGATTATTTTTGCTGGGTGTATTAACTGGAGTTAGAGTTATAGTTCTTTTCTTTCAATACTTGAAATATTTACCACTATGTTAGTCATCTTAGGGCTGGGATTTAGCTCAATTGGTAGAACACCACTCTTCAGTCTCTGAGGTCCTGAGTTCAATTCCCAGCACTGCAAAAATGGTAGGAGGACGTGGCAATCCACTCCTGAGGCAATCCCAAAACTATCAGCCATTGAAAACCCTGTAACGATTGTTATGAGTTGGACAGGACTTAACGGCACCTAACAACAACAACAATGTTGGTCAGCTTTCCATCAGTATAACAATATACCTGAGATAGCCAAGTTAAAGGGGGGAAGTTTATTTTGACTCATAGTTTTGGAGATTTCAATCCATGGTCACTTGGCCTGCAGCTTTTGGGCTTGTGGTAAGGCAGAACATCGTAGCAGGAGTGCATAGTGAAGGAAGCTGCTCACATCATGGTAGCTGGGAAGCAAAGAGAGAGAGAAAAGAGCCAGGGTCCCAATATGGCTTTCAAGGGTAAACTCCCAGTGATCTAATTTCCTAGGCTTCACTGCTTAAAATTTGTTGTTGTTAGATGTCATCTAGTCCAGTCTGATTCATAGTGACTCTGTACAACAGAACAAAACACTCCCCAACACTGTGCCATGACAAGCATTATTGTCATTGCTTCTTTGCTATTCATAGGATTTTCAATGGCAGATTTTTTCAGGAGTGGATTGCCAGGTCCTTCTCCCTAGCCGGCAGCACCTGGTATTCCCAGGCAGTCTGCCATCCAAGGACTAACCAGGCCAACCCTGTTTAGCTTCCAAGATCAAGTGGGATGGGATGCTAGGGTGCTATGGCTGCAAACTCTTATGAGTTAAGATGTAGCTAAGATATTATTTCTTTCACTACTCTTGAGATTGCATTTTCTTTGTCTTTAGGTTTTAGTAGTTTGTATATTATGTCTCTTGGCTTGGATTTATATGGATTTATCCTGTTTTGACTTCACTCAACTTGATCTAGCCTGCAGCTGTAGCCCTGTGGAATCCGATCCCATCAGATCTCTGAAGCTAAGCAGGGTCGGGCCTGGTTAATACCTGGATGGGAGACCGCCTGCGAACACCAGGTGCTGTAGGCTTGGGAGAAGGACCTGGCAACCCCCTCCCAAAAATCAATCTGCCATTGAAAACCCTATGAACAGCAGAGAAGCACTGACAACAGTGTTTCCCCTGTTGTGCAGAGGGTCGCTATGAGTCGGATACCGACTCGACAGCACCTAACAACAACAACAACAACAACAACTTGATCTGCCGGTTTGCATTTGCTAAATTTTGAGTGTTTTTAGCTGTTATTTCTTTGAATATCATTTTTAGCCATACCCCTTTTCCTCTTCTTCTGAGAGTACAACTATATGAATGCTAACTCTTTTGTTATAATTCCATAGCTCCCTGAGGCTCTGTTCTTTTCCATTTGTTTTCTCTCTGCTCAGACTGGTTAATTTCCACTATTCTATATACATAGCTTCTGATTATTTCCTATGGCTTTTTACCTAGCTTTTGAACTCATCCACTGAATTTTTGGAGTTTTGTTATTATATTTTTCAGTTAAAAAATTTCCATTTGGCTTTTCTTTATGTCTTCTCTTTCTTTGCTGCATTTGTTTTGAGCAATTTTGAACTACTTGTTAAAACAGTTTTATGATGTATGATTTGAAATCTTTGCCAGATAATTTTTAACATATGTGTCATTTTGGTGTTGGTGTCATCTTAGGGTTGTCTTGTTAAAATTTAGGTCTTCCTGGGTTTTGGTATGATGAATAAGTTTTGTTTTTAAATATGGACTTTTGAGTAAAATATATTATGAGACTCTATGAGGGCCGTCCAGGTTTTTGGCTTCCCTGGGCTGCATTGAATAAAGAGGAATTATCTTGGTCCACACATAAATTATATAATATAGTTATTGCATAGACATAATAAGGGGGATCACAAAGCAAATAAGGGCTAAACAACACATGATATTAAAAAGGTCTTGTGGGACCACATAACTAGATGTCCTGGGCCACATGTGGCCTGTGAGCCACAGGGTGGGCATGCATGCGAGATCTTATTTGGAACTTTGGTTTTTGCATGTCTCCTCTAATACTGCCCCAGCAGGGATGAAGGAAGAGTGATGCCTCGTTACCGCAAGGTAGGGTGGAAGTATAGGTTTCCCACTGGGCTTTCCTTGATACCTGGTGGTGGAGAGGGAAGTCTTCCTTACTGCTGGGCAAAAGTAGGAAATCTGGATCCTCCTGGAGGCATCCACAGATAATATCTGGTTGGGAAAGAGACATGACTCTTATTGCTCTTTTCATGAACTTCACTAACACTGTGGTGGGTGGCCTTGCTACTGCTGGGTGGTGGTAAAAGTTCTGGTTCTCCACTTAGCCTCCTCTCCAACAAGGAAGGAAACGGCTCCTCATTACCACTGAGTGGGGATGGATGTCTAAGCTTCTTACATGGTCTCCACTGACAGCACAAAGAATATAAGCAAGGAATAGTCTGTAAGGCTGTTCTCCTCTCTTGGCCTTTGCTGGCAGATGTGGGGTGGTGCTTTTGCTTTTTCTGTGGTGTTTGGCTAGAGTAGGGCAGTTATTGAAAAGTTTTCTGTTGCTTTGCTGCTCCTTTTCTGGTCCTTTGGCTGAAGAGCATGGGCTTTTTTTTTTTTTTTTTTTTTTTTTTTTTTTTTTTTTTTTTTTTTTTAATCTTTACCCTTTTGTCTGTAGGTACAAAAAAATAAACAACAAAAAGATTATAATTTTGAAAGAGATTAAAATCAAAATGTAAATGGGGTTATGATTTTGTCTGAAGGCTTTAAAGGAGAATCTCTAGTCTCATTCAGGTTGTTGGGAGAATTCAGTTCTATGTGCCTGTAGGACATACTCCCCTATTTCTGGTTGTCATCCAGTGGCCATTTTCACCCTATAGAGTCTGCCTGTATCCCTGGTTTGTGGCCTTCTTCAAAGACATCAGTGGTGGATTAAGTCCCTCATATTTTGAATCTCTTTGACTCTGCTCCTTCTGGCTCCTCTCTTTTGCTGAATTTCCTCTTACTCTTGCTAGAGCAATTTCTCTCTCTCTCTTTCTTTCTTTCTTTCTCTTTCTTTTTCTTTCTTTCTTATTTCTTTCTCTTTCTTTTTCATCCTTTCATCTTTTTTAAAACAAGGCCTCATGATATAGCCTGGGCTGGCCTTGAACTCACTATGTAGCTTATGCTGGCCTTGGATTCACAATCCTCCTGCCTTAGCCTCCAGAGTGCTGAGATTACAAGCATATACCACATGCCTAGTGTAATTTGCCTGCTTTTACGGGCCAAAGTGATTCAATTTGGCTGAAGCAGGTTATCCAGAATAATCTCCTTATTTTATGGTCCATTTTCTTAAATATATCTGCAAGGTCCCTTTTGCATGAAAAATTTTATATAAGTATATATAGTCTCAAAATCCAGGGATTGAGGCATAGACCTCTTAGGAGGATGCACATTATTTATTTAGTCTACCACACCGGTGTTGTTATTGTTAGGTGCTATTGGGTTGGGTCTGACTCATAGTGACCCTATGTACAACAAAACAGTGTATATGCTAAAATCTCCCTTCTGTGTTTGTCCTCTATACTTCATAAAGAGAAATGAATAAGAAACCAGGAGACCTTTCATTTTCTCACTCTTACTCTGTAATAAATTTCATTTGGATATTTGAGAAATAAGCAAGTACCAAGTATCATCACGGGCTGGGATTTAGCTCAGTGGGTAGAGCGCTGCGCTGCAGTCTCTGAGGTCCCGAGTTCAATTCCCAGCACCGCAAAAATGGGAGAAGGGCCTGGCAATCCACTCCCAAAGCAATCCCGAAGTACTCAGCCATTGAAAACCCTATGAGGGTCGCTATGAGTCGGATACTGACTCGACGGCACCTAACAACAACAACAAAGTATCATCACAAAATGACAGACATGTAAAGAATGACTAGCACCTAGTCTAGCTCTGTTGTACAGATGAGGAAATGAATGTCCAGAGACACAAGGTGTTTTGACTAGTTAACAGTGCTGAACATTTATTCTGGATCTCCAATATGTGTTTCCATCAATATGTGTTAATATAGTTAATATAGTTAATAAAAATATATGACTCTGGAAATTTGACTACTCTCTCTAAGCTTCACTTTACTCATACTCAAGGGAAGATAAAAATGATACTTCTTAATGATAATTCTTAGTAATGTTTTAAGAATTCAAAGGAAATGAATGTGTGAAAAGCATTTAGAAAAGTAACAGTACTTGGCATTTCTTGTGGTGTTGTTAGGTGCCATCAAGTTGGTGTCTGACTCATAACAACCCTACATACAACACAGGCAAAACACTATTCAGTGCTTCTCTGCTATTCATAGGGCTTTCAATGATGATTTGATTTTTGGGAGTGGGTTGCTGGGTCCTTCTCCCAGGCCTACAGTATCTGGTGTTCCCAGGCAGTCTCCCATCCAAGCACTAACCAGGCCTGACCCTGCTTAGCTTCCAAGATCTGACACCATAATGTTATGGCTGCAGGCATTTGGTAATACAGAAAATGTTAGCTATTATTACGGTTCTTATATTAATATTCCATAAGATGTTGGCAAAATTTAACTTCTGATTGCAGGACCAAGGTTACCATTTCCTTAATATGTGGGCCCCTTCATCTTAAAGTCAACAGTGAAAAGTTGAATCCTACTTGTGATGTGAACCTCTGACTTCATCATCAACTGAAGAATGAACTTTGTTTTTAAGCGCCCATGTGATTAGATTGTTGTTGTTGTTGTTGTTGTTAGGTGCCGTGGAGTTGTATCTGACTCATAGCAACCCTTATAAGGGTTTTCAATGGCAGGTTGTTTTGGAATTGGCTTGGAAGTGGATTGCCATGTCCTTCTCCCATGTTTATGGTGCTGGGAATTGAACTTGGGACCTCAGAGACTGCAGAGCAGCACTCTACCAATTGAGCTAAATCCTAACCCTGTGATTAGATTAGGTGCACTCAAATAATCCAAGATCATCTATATTTTAAAGTCAAATGGTCAATAAACTTAACTACATGTGCAAATTCCCTTCTTCCATGTAATATATTCACTCAACTAATACTGGGTAGTGAAGAGCAGAGAGGTAACTTCACATTCCATGAGGTTGAAATTGATATTTTGCCTTTTCTCATGAAAGATGGAGATTGGGAGGAAGAGTACTTAGGCCCTATCTTAAGACATCAACTATTATTTTTGAGATATTGGCTTTCTTTCTTCTTCTAATAAAAGTTTTATAGAGTAAATGTGGATTGTTGTTGTTAGGAGCTATCAATTCGGGTTCTATTCATAGTGACCCCATGTACAACACAATGAAACACTCTGCGATTCTGTGCCAGGCATGTGATCTTTTTCATGTTTAGGCCCATTGTTGCAGACACTGTGTCAATCCGTCTAATTGAGGGTGTTCCTTTTTTGTTGTTGTTGATCTGCCACTGTCCCAAAGATGGTATGCCTCTCCAGGGACTGATCCCTCCTGATAACATGTCCAAAACATGTCAGATGCAGTCTTTCCATCCTTGCTTCCAAGGAGCACTCTGGTTGCACTTCTTCTAGGACAGATCTGTTGGTTCTCTTGGCAGTCTATGGAATATTCAATATTTATCTCCAGCGCCATAATTTAAAAACATCAAATCTTCTCCTGTCTCCCTTATTCAATGCCCAACTTTCACAACCATATGATGTGACTGAAAATACCACTGCATAAGTCAGGAGCATCTTGGTCTTCAATGTAACAACTTTACTTTTCAGCACTTTAAAGAAGTCTTTTGCAACAGCTTTTCCCAGTGCAATGTGTCTTTTGATTTTTTGACTGCTGTTTCCATGGGCGTTGATTGTAGAACCAAGTGAAGCAAAATCTTGGACAATCTCAATCTTTTCTCCGTTTATTATGATGCTACGTACTGACCCAGTTGTAAGGATTTTTGCTTTGCTGATGTTGAGGTACAAACCATAGTGAAGAACTGTGTTCTTTGATCTTCACCAGTAAATGTTTCAAATCCTCTTCATTTTTAGCAAGGAGAGTTGTATCACCTGCATAACACTGAAGAACGCTACCACCTCCTCCTCCCCCTCCCTATGAATGCTTGGAGCTCACCAAAGATTCAAAATGTTTACCAGAAGTGTTACAATGCTTGTTTAAAGTTCCTGTATAATTAAGTCTGCTCAAGTTTCAATTTCCTGGCCTAGGCCAGGGTGTGTGTGTGTGTGAGGGTGGGGGGGAGTGGGGGGGCGTTTCTCTGAAGAGGAAGGACGGTTGAAACTTAGTTTCCTTGTGTCTTCCTGCCACCCCTCAAACTGTATAAAAACCCCAAGCCCCTCTCTTTCCAGGTCGCCTTCCCTCCCTTGCTAGGGAGACTCTATGGAGGGTTTACCCTGGCGCCGGAAATAAAGCCTCATGTTTATTGCATCAATCTGCGGCTCGGTTTCTCTCTGAGGCCTCTCTCCTCAAAGATCCTAATTTGGGGTCCTACAACACAAGTTGTTAATGAGTCTTCCTCCAATGAAGATTCCATGTTTTGCATACAGTCCAGCTTCCTGGATTATTTGCTCAGCATAAAGATTGAAGAGAGGTACAGTGAAAAGATATAGCCCTGAGGCACACCTTTCCTGACTATAAAGCAGGCAGTGTTTCCTTGTTCTGTTCAAATGACTGCCTCCTAGTCCATGTACAGATTCCTCATGGGTAAAATTAAATGCTCTGGTATTCCCATACTTCACAATGTTAGCCAAAATTTATTGTGATCCACACAGTCAAATGCCTTTGCATAATCAATAAAACATAGACAGACAGATTTCTGGTATTCTCTGATCAATTTCCATCTGACATCAGCAATAATGTTCCTGGGTCCATGCCCTTTTTTGAATCCAGCTTGATTTTCTGGCAGTTCCCTGTCTATACACTGCTGCAGCTCCTTTTGAATGATCTTTAGCAAAATTTTACATGCATAGAATATTAATGATATCATTCAATAATTTCCACATTTGTTTGGATACCCTTTCTTGGGAATAGGCACAAATATCATTCTCTTCCAGGTATCTGTTTTCCAACTCTCTTGGAATAAATAAGTGAGCACTTCCAGTGCTGTATCTGTTTGTTGAAACATCTCTCTTGGTATTCCATCTATTATTGGAGCCTTGTATTTTGCCAGTTCCTTCAAGACAGCTTCCACTTCATTTTTCAGTAGCATTGGTTGCTGACCATATGTAACCTCCTGGAATGATTTGTCATTCACCAATTCTTTTTGGTATAATGACTTTGTATTAGTGTATTAATGGATTAAAGAGAGAGAGAAATTTCTTTCCTAATAGAATCTATATACTGATAGGGTAATCACACAAGCTACTACACAATAATGATATGTGTGAGGACAAGTAGAAGGGCAGGGGACTCAATAATGAGAAGGAATGCACAACCACTATTCTCATGGTTAAGCTACATTATCTAGAAGAGATGTCATCTAAGGCAATAAATAAAGAATTAGTTCTCCTGGTATTTGTCACTGTATCTTGTTTTTAAAATTTATTTCCCAGTTTTCACTTTAGTTGAAAAAGAAGTCAAAGAACTGTAAATTCAAATACTTGTCAGTAAATTCCTCTTCCTAGGATTTCTCAACTATTTTGAACTACAAAAGCTAGTCTTCTTAGTCTTCTTGGTCATTTATCTGATAATTATTCTGGGAAATGTGATCAAATCCGTTTTGTTCTCTATATTCCAATGTATCGTTTCTTTGACAACTTGAATATCTTAGACATTGGCTATTCATCTGCCATAGTCCAGGTCATGCTGGCTGGAAAAAGAAGACCATCTCCTAAGGGGGCAGCTTCTCCCAGATCTTCCTTATGACATGTGCTCCCACTGAGGTATCTTCTTGGTTGCTATGACTTATGACCATTATGTGGCCATTTTATTAATCTCTTCAATATAGGTTCCTGATGAGTGTGAAGGTATGTGTTTTTTGGTGACTGGGTCCTGGCTGTGTGGGTTGGTGAATTCTGTGACACACATGGTGCTGGCAGCCATGCTCACTTTGTGTGGCCCCAACCAGATCAGCCACTTTCTTTGTGACATCCCATTGCTCCTGAAGCTCTCCTGCTCAGACACCTCTGTGAATGAGTCTGTGCTCCATATGGCCAGTGCCACCATTGGCCTGAGCCCCTGCCTGTTTACTTCAGGGTCCTATGCACCCATCATCTCAGCCATCCTTAGGATTCCCTCTGCTCAGGGAAGGGGAAAGTCCTCCCTACCTGTGCCTCCCACCTCACTGTGGTGGTAGTCTTCTATGGAACAGCCAACTTTGTCTATGACAGACCCAGAGAAGGTTACTCTCTGGACAGGGACATCCTGGTCTCTGTGCTGTGTTGTGACCCCCATGTTGAACCCCATCATCTATTTAACCTGAGAAACAAAGTGATCAAAAGTGTTCTGAGGAAGTTGATTAGAACACATGGATTCTCTAGTGAGGTTAGCAACTAGATCATATTTTTTCTTCTAGAATATTTCTTAATTGGAGAAAACCATTAATATCCCAGCTATAATGTGACAGGGCTCTCTATATGTAGCATCTCTTGACAACTGTGGTGCCCCATCCCATTAGGGCAACAATTACACCTGTGTTGAGCACTTCACACATTATGATTGCATGTGCTTTCAGTTTTCCCCAGTGAACTAATATTTTGAAACATTTTTATCATCCCCTCAAAACAAAGCCTATCCATTTTCAGTTACTTATTTTTCCTGGGACCCTCCAGTCCTAGGCACCTACTAATGTACTTTATGTCTCTATGGTGTTTCATTTTAAGGACATTAAACATAAATGGAAATATACATTTGATCTTTCTGCCTGGCTTCTTTTCCTCAGCACTATATTTTTAAGCCTCACCTATGGTGTAACCTGTATCAGTACTTCATTCTTTTTTAATGTCCAAAATATCCCATTTATCACATTTTTTTCCATTCATCAATTAAAGACATTTAAATTCTTTCATTTTTCTTGCTATTATGAATAAATTTGCTAAGAGTATTTGAGTGCAAGTTCTTCATGGATTTATATTTTCATTTCTCTTGGGTATGTACATAGGAATGGAATATCTGGGTCATATGGTAACTCTGCACTTAACATTCTGAAGAATTATCAGATTGCTTTCCAAATGGTTGTGCACTTTTACATTGCAATCATCTGTAAATAAGTTTTCTAATTTCTCCACATCCTCATTGATACTTTGTTATGGCTTAAATCTAAAATGTCCTTCAAAGATCAAAGAATCATGGAGCCTGCACCAAGCTTCCAGAGAATAGCTTGCCAGACCAGGCAATATGTTCCAGAGTTGGATTCTCTGCAGAAAGCCCTTAAGGGTGTGGGTGTGTAAAGATCTGAGGGTGAAATCTACGCTGCAGTGGAGACTCTGGGATGTTGGAGATACCAGCAATGTGAAATGTCTGCCAAGGGAAGGTACTGACAAGAGGAGCCATTCTAAGAAAACCATATGACCTGCAAATGAGATAATCATAGGGACAGAGCCACCCAAACTTGTTCAGGCTCAGATGACGCTACTGTATTGCCAGATCCTAGACATGGCGCTACAGGTTTTTGTCCCCTGCTGGATTTTATTCTTGCTTTGGACTGATCTTTTCCTATGCCCCCATTCTATTTTTAAATTAGAATGCTTATTCTGTGCCATTGTTAGAAGTATGTAACTTGTTTTCTTGTTTTTCAGGAGCTCCAGCTAATATTGACTTGTGTCTTAGTAGATACTTTGACATTTGACTTTTGAATGAAGTCGAAACTGCTAAGATTTTGGGGACTCTTGAAGTTAGACTGAATGCATTTTGCATTATGAGATGGCCATGAAGTTTTGGAGACCAGAGGCAGAGTGCTATGTGTTGAATATAAAATGTCTTCCAAAGATCATGTGTTTGAATGCTTTGTCCCCAAGTAATGGTGCTGTTACTGGGAGGCTGGGGAACTCTAGGAGGTGGGACCTAGTTGGCAGAAGTGGGTCACTGGGGGCAGGCCTTTAGACATTTCACAAGAGCCTCTATTTCCAATTCCTCTCTTTACTTTCTGATATCATGTTGTAAAGTCCTCCACTACAAGCCCTGCTGCCATGCCTCCCCATCACTATGAACTGAAGTCCTCTGAACTATGAGCTAAACCAAATCTTTCCTCCCATAAGTTGTTTTTGGCAGGTATTTTACAACAACAATGTCTTTAATAAGGATCATTCTGTACTTTTTCTTCACATGTAGAAAAACCCATGTTGTTAAGAGGAATATTTAGTGGTACTGGGGGTTGAACTGAGGGCCCCATGCATGCTTTTGCAGGTACTTTACCATAAGCTGCACCCCAAGTCCATCTTTTACTTTTTATTTGGAGACAGTGTCTCATTAAGTTATGCAACATGCCTCTGGCCTCAAACCTGCAATCCTCCTGCCTCCACCTCCCATGTTCCTGGGATTATAGGAATTTTCCATATTGCGGGGATTATAGGCATGAGTGACCTCATCTAGCTAAGAGGAATTTTTGGACTTGAGAAACTTAACATTGTCTAATGTTTTAATTAAAATTTTGTTGCAATAAAATACTATACTATTTCCAAACTTGTAACTTTCTTTCCATCTGTGCCCTACAGACCTATTTCATGGCTCTGTCTTTTTCTCCTTTAAACTTGACAACAAGCAGTGTCAACCCCTGGTCATTAACAATGGAAGGGCAGAAATCAGGAAACATGAAGGCATAAGAGGTGTCAATGGCAAAGAAAGGAAGCACAACATCCAGAAAAGCAGCTATGACCAAGAGTTGCTTAAAGCTAAGAAAGCAGATATGCTGTTAATCCCATGGCACAGAAACATATCCAAGGCAGGACATGTAGCATGAAGAGTCTAGGTTAATGGCTCTTGGCTATTGCCACCAGGACAAATGGAGGAAACATCCTCATACATTGGAGAATCCAAACAAATACACCTTGCATACCCGTTCTCTCCCCACTGAGGTGGAGGTTCAGAAAAAAATCTTTGCTGCTTTAGCTCCACATAGTCCCTAACAAATCTGCTACTGGAATTCACCCAAAAACTTTCCAACAGAGATAGGAAGCTAATCTCATTGCAAGCTGGGAAAAGATGATTGTCATGACCTTAATGAATCCATGAGAGAATTAACTCCTTTTCATTTCTGCACTTTCTATTCAGATTGTTCCCTTTGAGTTGTGTTTGTGTACTAAGGAGTCTCAGAATAACTGCTTAGAGATTAAATGGGATACTCCCAAAAGGTTGGTCCATAGGCCTTTACTAATGGCCATCATAGAAAAGTGAATGGTGGAGAAGTCAAAGAGGATTTTTGACTTCTGCATGAAGCAATGATAATGCTCTAGGCAGCTCCTGGAATAGCGGGTCCCCATTATGATACACAGAGGTTAATAGCCACTTTTGCCAAAGTCCAATTTTTCAACAAGTCCCACACTAAAGTCAGAAATCCAAAGTTTCAGCAAGAGTCACTGGTAAGTAGTTTTTTTTTATTTACTATCACAAATGAAAAGTCTTCCCAGCTCCGGATATCTATTGCTTTAAAGAAATTATAAAAGAGTGCATATTTTATTATCCTTTTCATGAAATTTATGTAGTGACATATGCTTAATATCATTCTTCTGGGTATTGATTTCTAAAGTAGTAACAATAAAACCACAGTTAAAATGATACTAGAGATTGAATACTTGAAATCTTGAGGAAAACCTGAATTCCTTAAGTGAGATTATATGAGTGGAAAACATGTTCATGGGAAATAATGTGTAATACAAATTATCACTCTTACTCTAATTTTGACAAGCAGAAGAGTAGCACTAATTTTCAGGGAGAAAGCATGAGGTCACATTTCTCCTTTGACTCATTATAGTATGACAGTAGGATCACATGAAAGTTTGTTCAAATAAAATGTGATTACATTTGTGTAACTCATAATTGGAAACTTTTTTTTTTAGTCACACAGCTAAGGTTTCTCATCTTTATGTCACAACACATTGGTCTTTGGAGATATGTTGCAAGCAACTCATTTACTATAATAAAGTTCTGAAGTTTATGAATTGTTTTCTTCCTCTCAATTACATTTTAAGGAAATCGCACAGACTCTAAGTTATTCTTAAATAATGTCATGCTCATTCATTTGTCTCCTGAGATGATGTATTGATTGGGAAAGAAAGCAACAGCGCTGCTTCTCTCAGTTGAAAAATGAGCTACCACTGCCCTGTGGTCTCCTTTGGAACCATTGCTCTTAAGAGAGAGGAGAACACTCAGTTCCCACAGGCCAAGAGCACAGGAACTATACTAAAGTGCCCATGAGCTGTTACCTTTCTCAGGTCTTTAAGATATTTGTGACAGAGCAGCTGTATAGAAATGTCGTCCAGAGTTCGGCAGAGATGTCCCTTCTCAATATTTTCTTTGTGGCCCTGACTAAAGTGTTGGATTTTGTATCTCCCTGTTTTACTGACTCCAACCTGGGTTGTTGATGAATAGCCTTTGTGTTCTAAACTTTGACTACCTGTTCAGCTTCGGTAGGCAGGGAAATCTAATGCCACCGAGAATACGGAGCTCTATGATGGCAGGATCAATGGCCGAGGTGCCTTCTCATGGAGAGGTCATTGGAAGCCAGTCCTTCCTACTCGGACATACATGTTCATGTGAGGGATTCCAGCTGTAGGCTGGAGTAAAAGTGTAATTTCCTATGATACCCTGACAGAGGCACCCTTTTCTCAATCCTGAAACTGAATACACTGATTCAGAACTGCCAATTTATGTCATGTTTGAGGCAGGCACAGATGTTGAGAAATCCATGCCTGATAAATACTATGTGGTCTGATGCTGGGGCTGCCTAGAAGTAGGGACAATTGATGGAAAAGTAAAATAGCCAATCCTTCAATTACTTTTTATGATTTTAATCCCAAGAAATTGCTTTGATTGATTTTACCAGTAATATACATGTATTTATGAGGGTTTTTGGTGATGATTTGATTGAATTCTGAGGAAATTAAAAAACTGTGGATATTTCCCTATTTGTCTTCTCTCTCTTTTTCTGATTATATGGGATGTTCTCAGGGATGAAAAGAACTGCAAGAATCAACTCAAATATCTTTACTTGAGACTTAAGTCAGTCTTCTATAGGGAAATCTAGCTTTTGCTTGAACATCTCCATGGATAGGATCCCATTACATTCCATTTACTATAAAATGCTTGCTCATCTAGCTTAAATTCAATTGTTGAAAAAAATTTACAAGGCTAATGAAGACTATATATTATATATATATATATATATATATATATATATATATATATATATATTATATATAGTCTTTATATATGACTACATATAAATATATATGTATACACACACACACACACATGTGCGTGCATGCATGCCATTAATTCCAAGAGTGAGGGGATTTCAATTCAACATTAACTTGACCGAGTTAGTTACCTAGAAATAATTTGGGTGGGGGGCAAGTAAGTAGATTTCTGGCCAGGTACATAATCATTCATGGATCCGCATGGGGAAGGAATAATGTTCAGTGGTTAAATTTGAGGCTCTGAATTTAGACTACTAGTGTGAATGCTTGAATCTGCAGTTTTCTCACCGGAGAAATGGAGAAACACACTTTCAAGTGGCATTGAGAATCAATGGAATAATGCACAAAGACTGCCTGATGTATAGGACATGTCCAGTAAGTAAAAATGGGAGGCATGGTAATAGTGCCAACAATATATACAGAAGAATAAGGAAACACAGTGCCCCACTTTCAGGTAGTTTTGACTTGGTAATCATAAATTTTGTAAGAAGATTTCCAAAGCGGAATGGGTGAGAACAAGGTCCTCCTACCATCATTACCATAGGCTGTTTGAGATGGAAGAAGCTCCATCCTGCTCACCTGATAGAAATATTCTGAATTTACATGCACATTAAAATCTGAGAGATACGCAACTATTTGATGACCTCTGAATATTTCGTCTGGTCCTATGTGCCCATATTATGGGAGGTATACAAATAATAACCTGGAAAAGTGAAATAGTTTATATTCCATAAAAAAAAATTAACTTTGTCACAAACACCTAAAATCTCCTAGTCTTTCTTTTAGAAAAACTTTCCTGAATGCTGTCATTAATTAATTGTGTGTGTGTGTGTATTTTTAGTAGACAAGCAATTTTCTAGGCTATATGAACATTAAATTTTAGATTTTAAATTATTGCTTTGTATTATTGGCATCAAATATAAAAAGATATGCTATTTTCCCTATGTGCTTGAAGGGTTTTCACAATTACACCAATTATTGTGGTTTATGTCCGTTTTGTATCCTTTAAGGACATAAACACTTAAGATTAGTTAACAAAATATTTCATAAGTATTAATGATTACCAAATTACCTAACATGTGTCTATATTCATTACTTAAGTTTGGAAGATCCTGATTGAATTCAGGTATGTAAAAATATGTTTTTTCAGTCATTCATTGAGCTTTGTTTTGTGTTTTTAATTGGATAGCTTGTTGCTGTTGTTGTTAGGTGCCATTGAGTCAGATCCAACTCATAGTGACATAGTTCTGTGTACAACAGAAAGAAACATTCCCCAATACTGGGCCATGCCCTGCACTATGTCAGTACTTCTCTGCTGTTCATAGGGTTTTCAATGGCAGATTGTTTCAGGATTGTATCAAGAGTGAGCTGCCAGGTTCTTTTCCCATTTTTGCAGTGCTGGGAATCGAACTCTACCAACTGAGCTAAACCGCAGCCCTTGGGTAGCTTCTAATGAACTTATTTTAATATTAAAAAGTATTTCTTTTAATTTAATTTCATGTGATTTCTGTCAAACTATACATTTTTGTGTATAGACCCAGCCTAAAAAAACCTCATTCTCAATTTTTCCTGTGAAATCTATACTCACCTAATAGGGAAAAAAAGGTAATTACCACAAAGAAGAGAGCTTGGGATTGAGATTACCTATTCATATACAATGGTATGTAAATTCCAAGATCAAAGTGTCCAGAGTATCATATAAACTGTAGTGTACAAGTGGAGCTCATTGATGGTGAATTTTGATGATGACAATTCATTATTTTTCCCCTATGCAAACAGTGTGAGACTGAGGAAAATGAAAAATGAAATGGATATCACTCCTCACTTTATCCCTGGTCTATAAAATAACTGAACAGCCAGTCAGACCAAGATAAAATTATTATTACGGTTCTGATTCTATTGCATGTATGAATGCCCTGTGAATATGTTTCTCAGGGATTGACTTCAAGTCATATTTCAAGACATTTAAAATAAACAGTGAGTGCAACTTCAGAAAGCATGAATTTTTAAATCTTCAAACATTGAAGATGTACTTTTGCAATTTAGTTACAGATCATGTATTGCTTTCTCTTTATGCCTACCTTTCATGAAGGATTTAATTTCTTTCTATGAATGAACCTAGACATATACATATAAAAGGGATTGTAGAGCTTACATTTTCAGTATCATAAGAGAATATTTTTATTCTCTTTTTTTATTCTCTTTTTTATTTTTTTCTCTTTTTAATGAATTTAAGACCATCTATGCTTAATAGAGGGCTGGGATTTAGCTCAGTTGGTAGAGCACCACTCTGCAGTCTCTGAGGTCCCAGGTTCGATTCCCATTACCCCCAAAATGGGAGAAGGACGTGGCAATTCACTCCTGAGGCAATCCTAAAACAGTCAGCCATTGAAAACCCTGTAAGTGTTGCTATGAGTTGGACATGACTCAATGACACCTAACAACAACAACAACATGCTTAATAGAGAAAACAAAGAATAGTATACACATATCACATCTTACATTCATAAAGATTTTCTAGGAGGACACACAGATTCCTAGCCCATCTACAATGCATTGCTCATGCAGCAATGCCCACAGCTAAGCTAGAGGGAGCACAGAGCATGGGTAAACTTCTTTCTTGGGTACCTCTTACCGTCAAACTCCCTATAAACTTTGGTGACTGCCACAGTCCCATTTTAGTCTTTTTTTTTTCTCACTCAATCTATTCTCTTTGGTGGGTTTCATGGACCCTTATGGCTTTACTAGTCACCTTTAAGACAATGACTCCCAAATGTGTATCTAAACAGATCTAGCTTGTCTCGTGAGGAAAATCCTGCTTTCTACTACCTATTGGGAATTTCCAGATGCGTATCCCACAGGTATCTAATGCTCAACATTACTTAAATCCCCACCATCCCCTCTCCCCAAACTTGCTGCACCTCATTGCTTCCTTGTTCTAATAAATGATGCTACCAACCACTCAACCTACCCAAACCGATTAGGTGCCCTCACCAGGTCCTCATCACCCAAGAATTTAAAGAAGTTCCAGACTTGTCTCCTATTCCCTGAGCTATTGGTTCAGAGATTTTCTCCAATTCCAAAACCCTACAGTTTCAGTTATAGACTATTTCTGTGTGTGTGTGTGTGTGTGTGTGTGTGTGTGTGTGTGTGTGTGTGTGTGTGTTACTGATGGTTGAGCCCAGGGCCTTGCACTTGCATCCTCTGCAAGTGCTGGACCACTGAGCTGCACCCTCAGTACATTTTTGTACTTTTTGAGACAGGGTCTCACTAAGTTACACTGACTGCCTCTGGTCTCAAACTTGCTATCCTCCTGCCTCCGCTTCCCGGGCCACTGGGATTATAGGCATGCACCACCACGCCTGGCCGGGACCATTTCATTTTGATCTGGCTTTAGTTCTTAGACTACTCTCTTGGCCTAAATAAAGATGTTTTAATCTAAGACACTTGGACTATAAGGGACTCTGGGAATGGGTTTCACATGATAAGACCCTTTTGGAATTACATGGAAGATTTTGTACTTGAGTACACATATATTTTCTAACTCTGTAGATTTCTGTCAGTTTCTCAGAGCTGATAATCTTCTAAAACTCAGGGCTTTTCCCTCCAGATATCTGCTGTGTCCCGCCTGCCCTAATCCTAGAATGTGCTCTACTGGTCATTATTGACATTCTGCAGCCATTCCTGCCCATCATCACACCAAAACCTGGGTTCTAGGCAGCTGAACACTTAAACTTCATACTGCCCCAGGAGGAGAGAATGAATATTTTCTGAAGCCCTGTTGCCCGGGGAGATTGTTTATTGTTTGTTTGTTTGTCATAAAGACCTTGCTCAAAGGTCAGGTCTGGCAGTCTTCACATTGTAGTTCTATTCCCTAATGGCAACTAATTCACTACCACCTCCTCTGGGGTAGCTAATCAGGTCATGTGTGAAGTGAAAATCACTGGGTTCTTTAAAATTGTCATGGAGTTTGATATCAACCAGGTCAACCTACCAGCTCTCTGAAATTAACAGGAATCTCCAGGGACTAGGGATGGGGTCGTAGGTGATGGGGCTGCCAGCAAAACTGAGAATTCTACAGTAATCCTTTCTCTAATAGCAACATACACTAACTCAGAGAGAAGCTCACTCTATGAGTGAAACTGCATCCTTTCTTCCATAAAAATGAAGACAATGTAAGTCTCTTGAAACACTTGCCTTTGGCTGGTCAGTCAAGCTGTCTATGTAACTTGAGATTTTAGCCACCAATTTTGCCTGGATACCAACCTACTACCTTCTTACTTATAGAACAGTGGTCTCACAATCTACCCCCATCCAAAACACACACACACACACACACACACACACACACACACGGGCTGTTTTCTCAAAACTAATCATTGTGAGGAGAGTGAATTAAGATTGCACATGCACAAACAGCCTGCAGCCACAGCCCTGTGGCATCCGATCCCGTCAGATCTCAGAAGCTAAGCAGGCTCGGGCCTGGTTAGTATCTGGATGGGAGACTGCCTGGGAACACCAGAAGCTGTAGGCTTGGGAAAAGGACCTGGCAACCCACTCCCCAAAAGCAATCAGCCATT
Organism: Pedetes capensis; assembly: GCA_007922755.1. Taxonomy (NCBI): domain Eukaryota; kingdom Metazoa; phylum Chordata; class Mammalia; order Rodentia; family Pedetidae; genus Pedetes; species Pedetes capensis. The sequence continues at coordinate 5,235 of VMDO01010507.1, read as the reverse complement.
GAAAACCCTATGAATAGCAGAGAAGCACTAACAATACTGCTTTGTCTGTTGTACGTAGGGTAGCAACGAGTTGGACACTAACTCAACCACACCTAACAATAACAAGTAATTGGTTAGACTTGGGTCTGACCACCCTAAAGTGAAAATTGCATAAAAAATAACTCCGGCTTTTATCCCTTTCCATATTTTATTTTTAAAAATTGAGTTATATTTCATATAAAGTAGAATGGAAAAATCTTAAGTGTACAAGTTGATAAATTTTTAAAGAGCCACGAATGCATGTAATCACTACCCAAATCAATATATGAAACATTTCCATCACTTCAGTATATTCAGGGCCTTTTTAATCATTACCATCAGAGAGGCAATTATTATGTTCACTTATCACCAGAGATTAGTTTTGCCTATTTTTGAATTTTTAAATGTATTTTTAAAATTTAAGGAACTTCTAATAGCTATGTATTTATGGAGTATTGTGTGGTATTTTGATGCATGAATATAACATGTAATGATTGTTGTTGTTAGGTGCCATCGAGTTGGTGTCCAACTCACAGCAACCCTACATACAACAGGAGATGTTAACAGTATTGTTAGTGCTTCTCTGCTATTCATAAGATTTTCAATGGCTGATTGTTTTTTGGAAGTGGGTTGCCAGGTCCTTCTCCCAAGCCTGCAGCACCTGGTGTTCCCAGGCAGTCTCCCATCCAAGTACTAACCTGGCCCAACCCTGCTTAGCTTCCAAGATCTGACGGTATCAGGAGCCACAGTGGTATGGCTGCAGGCATGTAATGATTAGATCATGATAATTAGCATATCTATCACCTCAAACATTGATCATTTCTTTGTGTTGGGAACATTCAAAATCCTCTCTACTAGCTATTTTGAAATATTCAATTACTTTTTGTCCACCATAGTTCTGCTACTATGCTACAGAACGTTAGGAACAGTTTCTCCACCCAGACGTGGTGGTGCATGCCTGTAATCCCAGCGACATGGGAGGCAGAGGCAGGAGGATCACAAGTTCGAGACCAGAGGCAGTCTGTGTAATTTAGCAAGACCCTGTCTCAAAAAAAGTAAAAAAAAAAAAAAAAAAAAAAAAAAAAAGGGCTGGAGATGCAGCTCAGTGGTACAGCACTTGCAAACATGCAAGGGAGAGGCCCTGGGTTCAACCCTCAATACCAGGAAAAAAGAAAGAAAGAAAGGAAGGAAGGAAGGAAGGAAGGAAGGAAGGATTGCTCCAAATCAACTGCTACCTTGTACCCCTTAGCCATCATATTTCCATTCCTTCTCCTCCACATCCTTCCCAGGCTGTGGTAACCACCTGTCTGTTCTCTACTTCCCTGAGATCAACTTTAGAGATCCCTCAAATCAGCATGTAGTATCTGTCTTTGCCTACCTAATTTATTTCTCATAACATAATGTCCTCCATGACTTTTTAAGTAGAAACTAAACTAAGAATTCTTTTGTCTAACTTCTTGCATTCAAAGGAATGTATTCCAGATCCAGTGAGAAGTTAGTTATTGCATCTATTATTTTTTCAGGAAACATGTAATGTAAGAGACTAAATCTTGGTTTAATAAAGTTTGCTTTAATAAGGTAGCATACCTAAGTATGTATGATTAATTAAAACTTTTTACATATTTTAAACCCCAAAATGATAAATGACCCAAATGATAAAAACATAATTGAAATAAAGATGCAGTGACTTAAAATTTTATTCTTAAGATATAATCAAAGATGTTTACACATATACATATATATGTATGAAAATGTTACTTAGAATATAGGGAATGGAGATGATTTGAATATTTAACAAAAGGAAAGATATTAAATTAATTTTGTATGATTTAATACAATACATATCTGAAAAATCAGAATCAAAATTTTTTATTCATATGCATTATATAATGTTAATCATTTTAACCATTTTAAATATATGATTCCATGGCATCAAATACAATCATGGTGTCATGTAATCATCACCACCATGTATTCAAATTTCATCATCATCTTCAGCCTAAATTCTGTACCTATTAACTGCCAATTCCATCCCCCCAGCATTTAGTAATCTCTGTTCTATTGTGTGTCTCCATGAATTTTTCTAAGTACTCCAGATAAGTGGAATCATATAATATTTGTCCTCCTGTGCCTGGCCTATTTCACTTAAATATCTTCAAGGCCTATTCACCTTGTAGTTAGTACATATCAAAATTTTATTTCTTTTTCTGGCTGAATAATAGCCCATTGTGCGTGTATGTGTGTGTCCCACATTTTATATCTGATGAGGGCCTTTGAGTTGTTTCTACCTTCTATATGTGGTAAAAACTAATGCTATGAACTTGTGTACTGAAACATATGTTTGAGTACTTGCTTCCTATTTTTACACATATATACCTAGGATTCAGGAGAAGGACTTGGCAATCCACTCCCAAAGCAATCCCAAAACAATCAGCCATAGAAAACCCTATGAGGGTCACTATCGGACATGACTGGATGGCACCTAACAACAACAACATACCTAGGATTGTAATTTCTGGGTCATTGTAATTTCTGTACTTTCAGGCTGGGATTTAGCTCAGTTGGTCGAGCACCACTCTGCAGTCTCTGAGGTCCCAAGTTCAATTCCTAGCATTGCAAAAAATGGGAGAAGGACGTGGCAATCCACTCCCAAGGCAATCCTGAAACAATCAGCCATTGAAAACCCTATAATGATTGTTATGAGTCGGGACACGACTTGATTGTAGCTACCAACAACCAACATGGTATTTTACATATAACTTTTTGAGAACCCATCAAATGGTTTCCCATAGCAGCTGTACCATTTTATATTCCCAATTCACGAGGGTTCAAATTTTTCCACTTTATCACCAACAATTGTTATTTTCCATTTTTTATTATATACATTCTAGTAGGTAAAAAGGAGTATCTCATTATGGTTTGGATTTTCAGTTCACTAATGACTAATGATGTATATTTTTTAAGGGCTTATTTGTTTATATTCTCTAGAAAAATGTCCATTCAAGTCCTTTACCCATGTTTGAATTGAGTTTTTACTACTGCAGTTGAGTTGTAGCCATTCTTTATATATGTTATGCATATTATTTATCAGATTTCCTGTTTGTCAGTATTTTCTTCCATTCTACTGATTGTCATTTTACTTCCTTAATGAAGTACAATTTATTTCTGTTGTTGTTTGTACTTCTGATGTTATAACCATAAAAAAGTTGCTAAATCCAATGACATTAAGATTTTTCCCCAGTGTTTTCTTCTCAGAATTTTATATTTTTATCTATTAAATTTAGGTCTTTGATCCACTTTGAGTTAATTTTGCATGCAGTATAAAGATAAGGTCCCACTTCATTCTTTTGCAATGTAAACATTCTAGTTTTCCCAGAACTATTTTCCAAAAAGACTATCCTTCCCCAACTGAGTTATCTTGGTATCTTCCTTGGAAATCATTAACCATGTATATGTTGAAGGTTTGTTTCTAGGCTCCCTTTTCTATGTCACAGGTCTATATGACCATCCTTATGCCAATATTGTGCTATTTTAATTACTGTACACTGGGATTTAGCTCAGTTGGTAGAGTGTTGCTCTGCAGTCTCTGAGGTCCCGAGTTCAATTCCCAGCACCACAAAAATGGGAGAAGGGCCTGGCAATCCACTCCCAAGGCAATCCCCACACAGTCAGCCATTGAAAACCCTATGAAGGGCACTATGAGTCAGATACCGACTCGACGGCACCTAACAACAACAACAACAACATAGGTTTCAAAGTCAGGAAGCATAAATGCTCCAGTTTTATTCTTTTTTCAAGGTTGTTTTGACTATTTAGGTTCCTTGGAATGGAATTCCAAGTTTCCATACAAGTTTGAAAAAGGGTTTTTCCATTTCTGTGATAAAAAGGCTGCTGGTGTATGATAGGAATTGTGTTGAATCTATAGGCCACTTTGGGTATTACTGACATCTTAACAATGTTAAGTCTTCCTAATGATGAGCACAGGATATCTGTCCATTTGTTTAGGTTTTCTTTCATTTCTTCCAGCAATATTTTATAGTATTTAGTGTACAAACTTTTTACTTCCTTAGTAAGATTAATTCTAAGTCCTTAATTCTGTTAGCTGTATTGTAAATGGAATTGATTTCTTAACATGCTTTTTGGATTGTCATTGCAAATATTTAGAAGCAGAACTGTTTGTTTTTTATGGGCAACTTTGCTGAACTTGTTATTAGCTCTAACAGCTTTCTGATAGATTATTTTATGTTTTCTATATATACCATCATGTCATCTGTGACGATAGCTTAACCTCTTTCTTTCCAATTTGGAAAATTGTGCTTCTGATATTTTCAAGCTATAAAAGAGATAAGGATTTATATAACATGAAAGAACTACAATGGAAGACACAGAGAGGGAGCATGACTCTGGTTCTGCATATGATTGAATTCTTTATAACTTTCTTCATTTTCTTAAACTTTTGAAATAAAAATTTATTTTTTAGAAAAAAATTATATGCTCAAAAAAAAGGACAATGATATTAGGAAGATATTACTCAGACCATGACAAAATGAACTGACACCAATGCAAGCATTAATGGCTTGTTGTTGGTTTTAAGCAAGTCTCCATTTTTCCTCACCCACCATCAGCCATGCAAGTTTTGTGGGACATCTCAATTCTGAAACAATAAGCCATGGAAAACCCTATGAGGGTGGCTATGAGTCAGACCCAACTCAAGGACACCTAACAACCACCACCATGGGTCTGAGTTGGCTAGGTATATTAAGTATCAGTTAACAATCACCCTGAGGTCAGCTCTACAGGTTACAACAATCCAGATTGTTTTATGCCCAACATTATTTAACTTGGCTCTGGGTATTTACAAACATATTTGAGAGTATTCTCAGCAATACTATTCTGATTTCTTTGTCTTCTGTTTTGTAGGTGTGACAACTTTGAAATGAATAATCAAACATATGTCACACAATTCATCTTCTTGGGGTTTTCCAACCATACCAACTTACAGGGTTTGTTCTTCGTGGTCTTCCTGGTCATTTACCTGACAACTCTCCTGGGGAACATGCTAATAATAATGGCCACCAAGGTCAGTCCTGCTCTCCACACTCCGATGTACTATTTCCTCAGCAACTTGAGCTTCTTGGACATCTGCTACACATCTACCACCATTCCGGTCATGCTGGTGAACTTCTTCAGGGAGAAGAAGACCATCTCCTATGAGGG